>JBANCV010000211.1:0-61349 GCA_037040105.1 Amiota albilabris
TTGGAAACTGAGAGGGAAGGGGTGTGGAGTAATTTTAGAAACTTTGTTTTGTGAAGTTTTCACATTTTTTTAAAGTTAAAAAGTGAAAGGTGTTTTTTTTTTTTTTTTTTTTTTTTTTTTTTTTTGTTTTGTATCTTAATTGTTATAAATTTTAAATTTTTTTCTGTATAATAAAGAAATTGAAATTTAGCAAAAGAAATCAAAAATAAAACAAAATGGCTGCCATTCTAAGCAATAAAAATAATTATCATAAAAATAAGGAAACAAACAATTTAAATATCTTAATAAATGCTTAAAAACAAAAATAAACAAAAGTTTAACAAATTTTTACACAAAAAAAAATATTTAAAAAAAAAAAAAAGAAAAGAAAAAAACGAAATACAGAAAAACAATTTCTTAACAATATATTGTATATTTTATTTAATTTATTTCTCACTTTTTTCTTAACAAATTATTCATTTTTAATATTTTTTTTTTATATCCAAATTTAATTGATTTACTTTTATTCATTAACTTGTCTGGTTTTGGTTAAATAATTATTATATTATTTTTTATTTAATGTTTTCTATATACTTGTATATATATATTTGTTAATTATTGTTATATGTTTTTTTGTGTTTTTTTTTTTTTTTTTTTTTTTTCTTTTTGTTATGTTTTATTGGTATAAAAATCTTGGTTGTGGTTTGTCCATTGTTTTAGTTTTAAGTTTTTGATACATTCATTATTATTTTAGCATAATTCTGCACAAAATTGGAAAACTCAGAAATTTTTAATTTCAGTTTCATCAAAACCTTCTTCATCTATTCAAATATTCACAAAATAAATATCACAGGGAAAATTATTAGACATGGAAGCCTAACAGATTTGTAAAGTGAAATAATGAACCAAAAAAAATTAGTTCCTTAACATCAAAAAAAGTGATCCGATTCAGACAAATTTTTGAGTTTTCAATTCGTCATTTAATGCAATTCACTTGTAGTGAGGAAGGAAATCTATTGAAGCTAAGGAAAATTTGTTTAAATGAATTTATCCTAGAGATAACAAAAGATTACCGAGAAATATTATTGCGAGTTTCAACAGTTTTTATTGAAAAATTGGACTTTTATTGTGAGTGAATAGTACTTGATATTTTAATAAAAGTAGTCACTACTTTTTCCATCTCTCTCCGTTCGGAAGAAGCCTATTTAGTTTTTTCAAATCGACACAATTCTTTATATATATTCAAATAGGTCATGTGCCATCGATCCAATTGAATATTTTCAAAATTTTGGCACCGCAACATGTGGACGAGCATTATCATGTAGGAGATAATTTTGTGGAATCAAGATCAATCTCATCACCAATAATCATCACCCAAGAAACCCCTTTCGTTCATAGTTTTTGAATCATTCTCAATGATTTTAAACTACTTTTTGAGTTACTTCTAATGTAAATTCAAGTTCTTTTTGAGTTTTACATGAATCTTACTCCAATAAAAATTCCAATTCCGCGTCTTCTCACAACTTTTTCGGTCTTTCGCTACTTTCTTCTGTTTCTTAATTTTTTAAACCACTTACGACAATTACCAAAACAACTTTTCCTGCAGATTTCTTCAACTTAAAGAAGTATTGTAAATCAAAAGATCCCGGAAATGATGTTTTTTCGTCTTAAAACTTGGACTTTTTGCACGAAATAGAACTATATTAAGATCGCTAATTTAATTTCAACCTTAACTTACTGGTGAGGTCTTCTTTTCTCAAACAGGAGAAACTTATATGTATGCTCTCCGGAAAAAATGATTTGACTCTAGTACCAATTCAATAAGTTAGGTTAAGTAAGATTCATCGAGAAGCCACATGGTGATTAGTGTGAACCCAATACCTACATATCAGTATATGGTTCTAGTTTTTTTATACTCTTCACGGGAGTGAATTCCGCTTGTGCGCGAACTTTTTGAGCTAGAAAGCTGAAATCTTGTACATAGGTTTCTTTTTACCTTGGACAATATTTTTGTCGGAACGAGCCGAATAGTACCACTGGAAGGGGTACCCCCCACACAAACTACAAGGTCAAATTAATGTTCTTATTAGAAAATTTTCAAATGGCACAAATATCAACAATAAATTTACAAGATCAAAGAATTCCTTTATCTTGTAATCTGGAACATTTCTTATTTTTGTTTTTCGACCTTAAATTTGTATTTCATTTATATGGTAATTTCTTAAAAAAATTAGTTTGTAAAATTATTGTTAAAAATTATTAAATCAACAATAAATTGTGACTAAACCAATAGTATAATTTCGCACACAAAAACACATCGATACACACAAACACACACACACACACACACACACATAACCTCATAACATCTATGTACATATACACACACTGATTCACTCACTTAGTAAATACACTAGAAAAATATTAAAATTAAAAATGCACAAATTTGTGTTAACAATCTATAAAAGCAATAAAAAATTATAGTGTAAATCAATTTATGATTTGTTGTAAATAATACAAAAACAAAAACAAAAGCATAAATGAAACAAGAAAAACTAATTTCCAATTCGGATCAATCGAATAGTTAATACCCTTCACATCTTAGAAAAAAAAAAAACTACAAAACTATAAAGATTTTGAATTTTTAAGCTATATGTATTATAATAATCCAGTCATTTGTTTTCAACGAGGTATGAGAACTTCATTAGATAGTACAATTAGGACTTTATGTTAATAAACTGAACTTATAAAACTAAATTCTCCACCACTTCCAGACTAAAATGTCTCCAGAAATGAAAATGCCGTCTATCGATAATGAAAATTTTATGTTATACAATTATAAAGCTTGCTATCGTAAATTACTTCTCAAAATATTATTGTATAGTCTCAACAAAAATATTATTGTACATGAGTTTTATATGTTCCAGTAATCGGAAGCAATTTCTATGTCTGTACTGTAGTAATCAAATTTTTGTTCGTATGAGGCAAATGACTCAATAGAAAGTTATGAAAAAAACAACTAGTTATTTCTACAAGTTCATAAACAAAAGATTCCCATATTCTGTCACCGAGAATACCTTGAAACATGTAAAGTATCCCCACTCCCCATTACATTTTCACATCTAACCAACTGGACATTGTTCTTTTAGTTCCTCTTACCTAGCTTAACTGGAGTGCAGATAATTGGAAACTTATCACTTGGCCTTATGAATCAGTGAAGTAATATTTCTGGAATTGTCTTGTTAAGAGGATTTCAAAGAATCATCCCCAGTGGATTCTCCAATTCCTAGTAAAGATATAAAGGCAGATACAAGAGAATGGCGGATATTATAAATATAAAAAGGTATTCTCCTATATTGAATATTTTGTTTCCTCCTATGCCATTCCTAATTGAAGCATAGGGCTTCTCCATCGCATACGATTCTGAGCTGTTGTTTTGGCCCCATCCCATGTGATGTTGGCCTCTGCTAGTTCCCGCCAGACTGTTCTTCTCAAAGTGTTCTTTGACCGGACGCGGCTTATCCGAGACTTTTCCTTGTGTTGGTTACATTCATCGGTTTTTGATTTCACTAAGGTAGGTGATTGGCCTACCGCATATAGAATATAGAGTCTCTTAAAAAAGTAAAGCAAATTAGGTATTTTTTAAACGACTTTATAAGCTAAGCATAAAAAGATTATCCAGCAAGATGGCTCGTAGAATCCAGAATTAGATGTTAGAATCACCATTTCAGTTAATGGAGTGTCTGGCCTAAATTTCAGAACTTCAGACCTCAATCTGAGCGAAAACCTTTAGCCATTGGACAATGGGAGGCTTTCAAAATTTGACAAAGTGCCTACTATGAAAGTTTGGCTTTGGGGTAGGGTGTAGCAGAAAAGGAATAATATTCCCAATACCCATAGTCACAAATTGGTAGAAAATATTTCTGAGAATGTGATTTTGGACTAAAATTTAAAAAAAAAAATTGATCATGACGAACGATGTTTTTGTTTATATCTCTTCCATCACATTTTTCTCTTAGATGTTTTTGGGAGTTTTGAGCTTATGAACTAAGGAACACCTGGTATTGTTTTCATAATTATCATATAAGCCGTTTGTCTCTTACAAAATGTAAATGTAAGTATAAATGTGAACAACATTTACTCAATTCTGATCGCCACTGGAATGGGGGAATGGGAGCTTTTCTATTCAATAATTCTTAATAGTTTACAGAGAACTGGAGGAACATATGGTAACGATTAGTACTTTTCTATTTTATAAATTTAAGCGGCTTCTGATACTTCAATTTTATATATAATATTACTAGGATGACTGCAAAGTTCTTAACACTTGTGACGGGTATTTAAAAATTAAATGATTTTATTTCATTTTTCTATATGTGTTTCTTTCTGTCCTTATTTTTGTTCTTCCCCACCCTCACTCTCTCTCTCTCACACACACACACTCTCTCTTTCTCTATCTATCTATCTATCTATCTATCTATCTATCTATCTAACTATCCTAATCCTTTATCTCTCTGAATAAGTTAAAATCAGTTTAGTTACAATACAATTACTTATTATTATGATAAATCAACTTCATTTGCTATACAAAATGAAAAAAAAAGAAAGTCTTGAAATTATTGAACAGAAACAGAAAAGAAAAAAGAATTAAATTTCTTTTTGTTTTAATTTTTTTGTTTCTTCTTTGCTAATTTTCCTTAAATATTTTTTTCTCTCTTTTTCTTATGCTTTTCTTCTCTTCTGCTCTCTTTTTGATGCGAATTTTACTTTTCACGCTGTCTCTTTCACACGCGCGTATATCTGCCTCTTTTTAATTATTAATTAATTAAAAAAAATAAATAAATAAAATATTATACTAATTTATTGGAAAAAAAAAACATAAAAAAAACATAAAATAACTTTAAATGAAATTAACAAAAAAAAAATAAAATTATAAAATAAATACAAAATAAATAAATAAAAATTAATGAAATCAAAATAAAAAATTTCAATAAAAAAAATATTAAATAAAATGTACAATATAAAAATCATTTTATAAAATTATAAATAATTATTAAAAAAAAAAAAAACTTAAAATTCATTAAAAATATTTTATAAACAATAAAAATTAAATATATCATTTTTCAAAAAATTACCAAAAAATAAATAAAATATTTGAATTAAATTTGGAAAATATACAAAAACAATAAAAATAAAATAAAATCAATTTATAAACAAAATAAATCTAATATTATAAAAAAAAAAAATTAATAAAATTATCATTTACTAAAAAAAAAATAATAAAAACTGAACTTCAAATGAAATTATATAATAAAAAAAAAATTAAATAAATATAATAAAAAATAAAATAAATATATCAATAATAAAATAATATTATTATTATTTTTTTTTTTAACGTAAAAAACTCCGAAAATCACAAAAAAAAATAATAAAAAATGAAAAAAAAAATTTTCTCACAAAAATATAAAACACAAACAAACAACAACAACAACAAACACACAACAACATCATCAACAACTACAACAAAAACTTAAACTTATTATTTTAACACACAAAAAACAAAACCATAAAACAAAACTTAATTATAATAATAATAATATTAAATGAATGAATGAATGATTACATGATTTAATGAATAATCTTTCGTTTTGAATCATAATTTTTTTTGCTTTGATTTTTTTGCTGTTTGTTATTTACGTTTTTTTTTTCTTTGTTTGTTTTTCTTACATATAAAATTTATTAATTAATTAATTAATTTTTAATATTAACTAAAGCCAACAAAACTAAATATAAAGGCGGACACAGCAAAAATGAGTTTTTTTGCATGGCTTACTATATTTGTGCAGGTGTGTTACAACAACTTTAATAATTTTCAGCTTAAAACCCTAAAAAAGACAAAATATTTATTGAAAAAATTTGTTTTTGGTTTCAAAAATTCATTTAATTATTTTATTTTATTTTATTTTTTATGATGTTTGTACATAACAAAAACAAAAAAAAACAGAACACAAAAAACAATGTAGAAATATTGATATTTTTTATTTTCATTTGTATATAATTTCTTTATTTTTTATAAACAAATTTTCATCTTTCTGTTTTGATTTTATAAAATTTTTTTTTTTTAAGTTTTAACCATGCAAGTAAACTAAGTCATGCTTCTTAGGCCCGAATCACACATTGCCAACCCAAGAAGGATGAATGCGTCAGGGTTGTTTACTAAGCTTCGCTACTTGTGCAACTCTGACAAAGAATACAAGCCTGCTTGAGCTTGCAGTGTGTAAATCGGATCTTGCACTTCTTTACTTGTTGGTTTATTTTTCTCATTTCTCTCATTCTCATTCTCTGTCTCATTCACCATTTGATTTTTGCTCATACTCTTTGATTTGTACTTTAAGGATAACTTCCTTCAATAAAGTTTTAGTTACTTTGATCAAGTAGTTATTTTCTCATTAGAAATTGTCATACTAAGTAAATTATCATACAATATGTTAATCCTATTTGGCTATGCTCTTTAGTAACTTAGGCATATAGTAAGTCCTTATCAGCAATTCATTTGATCTAAGCATAAAAACTTGTTAGATGAAGTCTTAGTCATTTTTGGTTAAAGTAAACTGATTCTCATTCAAATTCATCAATGCTTTAATTAAATTCTTCAAATTATATAAATTAAATCTTTAAGATCTACCTAGGGGACTTGTCGAATTTTCTCCATTACAACATATAAGGTGATTATCACAATTATAAGACAATTTGTGTTTTTTTTTAAATATCAGGTTAAGTATTAAAGATAGATTTTTTTTTTATTTTTTGCTTGTATTTTTGGACAATACATTGGTCGGAACGAGCCGAATCGCTCTACTGGGAGGGGTACCCCCCATACAAACTCCACATCTAAATTCATGTTAGAAAAACTTTGTTTTTTTTTTTTTTTTTTGCTATAAAAATGAAGTTTAAAAACTGGAAATGTTTGACCCATATACATTAGCCACTCAAATTTCAATACCCTCCGACTATCAGGAGGAGCACCTCCCATACAAGCCCCCTACTCATATTCATATTCTTATTAGAAAAATTTTTTTTTTTACTGGATCGTATAACTCCCATACAAAAAACCTTTTCTAGGAGCTGCGTGAAGAGTATTACATCTTCGGCATAGTCGAAGATATCTTTCTTTCTGGTTATAATAAACCTTTTATCCCGTGCGTAAAGAATTGGTTTTCTTCCCCAACTTCTTAAATTTTCATTATTTTCAATGTCTCTCAAAAAATTCACAATTACTATGCGACTACAACCAATTATGATAATATTTCAGCAACGCAAAAATGTGAACATTTCATTCGCTATTTTTATTATTTGCAAAATATACACCAAGTATATTTGACAAGGATTAGAAGTAAAATTTTCAAAGTGTCTTATAATTGTGAAAAGCACCTTACTAGAAAAGAATTAACTCCAAGGTAAACCTTTTTACCTAAATAATCTATAATGGCAACCCAATTCATATACAATGCGTGTCTAGTTTTATGAAGATTAGAGAAAGAGTGGTCCGGATCTCCAGTCGAGTCATTGCTAAAATATGTTCAGAATTTTCTAAGTCTTGCCTTTATTGACTAAATAAATTCTGCCTTCAGTTCAAAGTGAAAATCATTAATTTCTGGGTCAAGCGGAGGCCTCATTTAGTTTTACCGTCCCGCGACACCATGTGTATAAGTAGATTTATAAATATGATAGTCACAAGTTCGCTTGTAATTTTTTATTTATAATCAATTATGAAGTTGAATAGTGTGGATCCAATCCATTAAATTACAATACATATAAGTATCTTCTTTATAAGTATAAAGAAATCCGGATCAATAGGAACTTAGAAAGGAAAAACATTTAGGAGGCTAAAAAATGCAGAATATATAGAATATTGTTTTTTATCAAAAGAAGATCTCAAAATTTAAAGATTTCTGATACAAGTTACACGAGTGTTACTAATTCAAAATTCATAATTATTTGATCGAATCAATTGAATTTTTTAATCAATTTTATTGTTGCTACTAATTACTAATTATGTAATTAATCCAATTTAGAAAATATAAAAAGAGAAACATAAAATTTATTTCTAATTTAAATTTAATTTATTTTTTCCAATGAAAACTTCTCATCAAAAAAAAAAAAACAACAAATGTTGCCCTTGAAAACTAAACTATATTTATATATATATCATGATACCCAAAACTGTCCAATGCTGATTGTCTGTGTATGTGTGTTGACAATATAAAATTTTTAATAAAACAAAAAAATTAAAAAAAAAAAAAATAATAAAACAAATACAAATTATCAACAACAACAATGATAACGATGAAAATAAAAATCCAATGATCTAATGTGAACGAACATAATGATGATCATTATCTTCATCAATCAACCAATCAACTAATCAATGCAGACTTTAAGCCCACCAAGGCACTGACATCAAAACCCTTAGGACCTCCACGCCCAGTGTCTTATGCTTGCCAACCCAGTGACTTTAAGTGCGTCTCACATCCCCACACTTGCATCAAATCGAACATGGTCTGTGATGGCATACACGATTGTACCGATCATTCAGATGAATTCAATTGTACACGGGACTTTGCTGGAACCATATCAACATCAATGCCCTTGCCATTAACATTGACATCTCTGAAAGTTGGTCATACAATGGCCCCACAAATACCAAAAGCAGCTTCTCCCTCCTCATCCCAATCATCATCAACATCAACTGGTTCCGCAAATGACTTTAAGCGTTGGAAGAAGAATCATGCTCGACGTCGTCAACTGACAATGAAACAGAAACGTCACTATCAATATCAACAACAAAATCCAAAAAGGCCAAAACTGCAACCAATAGCTTTACCAATACCAATTCCGGTACCGGTGGTAGCATCACCAACTTCTCTACATCTAAGGTCCAACAAACGTGACATAGAAACCTTACATGAATTCGGTTTGTTTTTCATTTTTGCTTTCTTCTTATTTCCTTCTAATCTAATTTCCATTTATTTTATATTTTTTTTTTTTTAATTTAAATTAATTTCACTTTCTTTTTTTTGTTTATTTACTTTAATTTCACCTTCTACATCACTTTTTTTTTTCTTTTTGTTTTCTATATTCGTTCTTTAAGCAATTTTTATGTTTTCTATTTCTTATATTTTTTAGCAATAAAAATTTTCAATTTGAAACGTCAAAAAATGCACAAAATTTTGGAAAATTTGAAAAGTCAGAAAAATCCACATTAAACCTAAAAAATAAAGCAACTTTAGAACAACTGCAAAAAATATTTAAAAAATCAATGCAACAAATATCTCGACAACAACCACAACAACCACAACAACAACAACAACAAGAGCAAAATATATCAAAAATTAAACAACAGCAACACATTCACAGCACTTTTAATCTAAAACAATATATTCCTAATCCATATATAAAAATCCCAAGTCCACTGTCCACTTTTGTTTTTGCGATGTGTTCATGTCGAGTCAATTTAAAACTTAGGGTAGAATTGGATTGGATAGAATGGGAGAGGATAACATAGGAAACAATAGATAAAAATTGGATAGATAGAAGGAGAGGGTAGGAGGGATCGACAGCCTACACGCAATACCTGGTTTAGCCTGTTCTTAACTTCAGTGATCACCTTCGATCTGACTGATATATGGAAAACTCTACCGAAATTTCATCGACATTACTCTCAGGATCCTTACACCTAATGCGTTCCCTTGAGGACCATGAATTTAAAGTAATATAGCCACAGGAAAATTGACACTTCACATATTGCCAAGTTTAGGGAGAAGCTCATTTCATTTAACTTATTCTTAATTTAAGAATTTAATGTTGACTATTCGTGTTTTTCTAAATGAAAAATTATGTTATAAGAAAGTATCAAGAACAGAACAGAAACCCTTTATATAACTTTGAATTTTATACGATTAAAATCCTTAATTATCTCTATATTGACAAATGGCTCCATCAAAATAGTCCCAAGATTCTTAATGATTTCGAACTTAAATTTTTGTTCAATGGAAGTATATAGCAAGTATTTACTGAGTTGAAAATATATTGTAATTAATCATCATGAATTAACCAGTCAAAACTAATAGTATTTTCAAGAGAAATTCACAACAATCAATAAGATCAGTCGCAACTCAGCTGAACCATTCTATGAACAAACATATCACTGTACTTCCATTACCATTCTTATATAATCAATTAAAAAGGTGACAAAAACTAGTCTTGTCAGCCCAAAACTTTTGCTATCTCCAACATGATTGAGTGTCAGAGCGTTAAGCATGTCTCATACCAACTTTATCAAAACAAAGTCATCCAATATATCTCCATTAAGTAGGTCATTTATAATCTGAAATTTACTATACTATATAAGATATCCAAGACAACTTTTTTGTACTAAAACTATTGTATAAAAGTTTGCGATACCATAAATTATGGTCCACAATTTTATGAACGCATCAGAAAATTAGAGAATGATGATGTATGGGCAAAAGTTAAAACTATTTATACAGAATTAGGTTTACTTGCTTATTTCTAGACTGAAAAACTGTGACACATTGCAAATTATTTAAAGTTGATGATAGCTACAAATATAATCTATAATACTTTGATACTATAATATGAATATGCATAGTTTTTATGTCCTATGTATAATGCATATTGTGTCCTCCTATCATCCTATCTTTCTGTTCCTTTGTCTCCTATACTATTCTCAATTCTTGAACATCCCCGAAAAGAAAATGCTATACTTATTTATTACTAGTACTACTCTGGTATTACTTCGGTTATACTAGTACCAATATTGAAATCATTTAAATTATATGGTATATGGGTAATTTGTAATGCTACGAAAACTTTTATCATCCTCAGTCTCATCCAAATGCATGCAGAAATGATGTACAGTGTAAAAAAGTTATGTAAAATAATACATAGAATTGCATGATTCCTGAACTGAATACATACTAACAATTATATTGTTCATATTTGGTTTTATTAAAAGATTTTTCTTTATTTTATTAACATAATATTGAAAAAAAAAAAAAAGAAGAAAAAGAAAACATGTGTTTTAACAGAAATATATATATGTAGAAAAAATATAGAAACGATATCAAGATCAAACACAAAAAAAAAAAATAAATCAATTAATCAATTCTCATTTCTAGCGTATGCTTAATTTCGTGTGCCATAATAGTTATGCTAATGTGTATCGTATCGAATTGTATCTTAAAATCAAAACACCAAACAAACTAAAATAGAAATCAAAAGATTTTAATAAATAATTAGAACAAAAACCCCCATACTCAACTCAAATCAAGTAGAAGTACTGTTGTCCCTCCCATACTACATTCTTTGTTTTTTTTTTTTTTTTTTTTGTTGAAATGGTTCTGGTAAACAAACAAACAATCAACAATGAAATTGTTGAAATCGTTGACATATTATACTAGTATATAATCTATATAATCTTGTAATACTACTTATGTAACTATATATAAACGCAACATACTCGTATATCCTCAAATTAGTTAACTTACAATTTGTGTGTCCAAAGTAGTGTGTCAATTAATTAGTGTAGAACAACCACAAAACCACAAAAGCAACAACAACAACAATAAATTTACTACTTATGTCATCAATTTGTTTAATTAGGAATATCAATCTAAACAAACACCAAATTTTAATCCATAACATAATTTTTCCAAATTTTTAATTATCATAAAATTTTGCTAATTCTTTTTTTTCTCTTTGTGTATTTTTATTTTTTTTTTTGTTCCTTTTTCTCTCTCATTCTCCTTATCAATCTTTGTTGATGTGTGTGTGCGTGTATTTGTGTGTGTTTGTCAATTACCACAATGTTATCGTAACTCATCGTAATCGAAATCGATATTGAAATATCGAAAACAACACATTCAACAAACACCACACACACCCACCCACATAATACAAATACCAAACTTCAATATCGTTTGTCGTCTCATCATAATCGATTGCTATATGTGCTTCGTCTCTGATATTTGCAAATAATCGTGTGTTATCGATAACATCATTCAACAAATGTCGTCATCGTCGTCGTCATCGTTGCCGTGCCGTATACTTTATGTCGCTTTATGTGTGCGTTTGTGTTTGTACGTTTACATCTATAACTGCGTGTATTATCGTTATCGATGCCTTGCAATCGATTGTACGTCTATTTTTCACACTCGACAATGCTACTAAATACTACACTACTACTCTTGAACATGATTGAATTCGGATTTTTTTGCCTCCAAACCTGAAGCTGGTCTGCCCCCGCACTTGCGTCCCGCTTATTTACCACCTCCACCTATACAAGCAACACCAGAGCCAACACGTCAACGTGATCTTAGTTTGAAATTGGATCAACAATCATCAAATTTACGTGTCGGCGAATCAACCGAGGTTGAATGCTATTCATCTGACAATAGCTACACAGAGGTGATTTGGGAGCGTGCTGACGGAGCTCCTCTATCTGGAAATATACAGGTAACTGTACTACACACACACGAAAAAAAATTTGGATTGTCAACTAACTCTTGGTTTATTCTATTTAACTAAATAGCAAATTGGCAACCGCCTGGTTATCTCCCACGTATCGTCTGCCGATGCTGGTCATTATGTTTGTAAATGCAAGACCGACGGTGAAGGTGACCTATATACAACAAGCTATGAATTGGCTATTGAAGAGAGTCCACATGAATTGAAACGACCAAAGATTGTACATGCTCAGGTTGGCTCATCGGCACAATTGCGTTGCGGTGCAGATGAAAGCCGTCGACCGACTTATAGATGGTCTCGGCAATATGGCCAATTGCAGAACGGACGTGATATACTAAACGTAAGTCAAATCGTGCCTATTATGCACAAAGATGTTTACAATTCTTAACACATAATAAATGGTATATGAAAGAGTATGATTAATTTAGGTGGCAATACCTGTTAAAGTTTTAGAAATGTCCATAGATATCTTTACATTATATATATATATATGCTTGGTAAATAATATAATAATATATAAATAGATCGCGTAAAAAAGAGAGATCTTTGTTATTATTGAAGAAACATTGCGATAAATTAAGGGACTCCAGAAGATTCAAGAAACATGTACTAAGTACTATTATATCTCTAGTTTCTGCTCTGAATTTTATAATATTGAAATCGTTATTGCATTATTATTTGTCTTTATCAACAACAGGATCTACTTGCACTGCAAGATGTACAGGCCAATGATGCTGGAACGTATATTTGTACAGCAGTAACCTCTGATGGCGAATCTATTGATTACCCCACTATCTTGGTTGTTACCGGCGCTATCCCCCATTTCCATCAACAACCACTTAGCTACATGAGTTTCCCTGCCTTGCCCGATTCCACTATACGTTTCAATTTTGAAATAACATTCCGACCAGAAACCGCTAATGGACTACTTCTTTTCAATGGTCAACATCGTGGTAGTGGCGATTATATAGCATTATCACTTAACGATCGTTATCCTGAATTCCATTATGAAATCGATGGCAAATCGGCTGTTATTCCTGCTGAACAACCTGTAACCCTTAACGAATGGCACACAATACGCGTGAATCGCTTCCGTCGTGATGGTTACATGCAGGTCGACGATCAACATCCAATTGCTTTCCCTAGTCTGGCAGCAAATCCAAATCTCGATCTTGTCGATGACTTATATATTGGAGGCGTATCTAGTTGGGAACAATTGCCTGCCGATGCTGTTGAAGAACAAACAGGTTTTGTTGGCTGTATTAGTCGCCTGACTATACAAGGTTTGACTCTTGAACTAATGAAAGATGCCAAGCAGAAAGTCGGTGTCACCAGTTGTAAACCATGCGCTTCGCAGCCTTGTACCAATGGTGGAATTTGTCTGGAGAGCCAAAGCGAGCAAGCATATACCTGTATTTGTCAACAAGGTTGGACCGGACGCCATTGCGCTATTGCAGGTGCCCAGTGCACGCCTGGTATTTGTGGTGCCGGTCATTGTGAGAATACTGAAATGGGTTTCGAATGCATTTGTCCCTTGAATCGTACTGGCGACCTTTGTCAGTATATCGAACATTTAAATGAAAATAGTTTGAATTTCAAGCGTAATAGTTTCGCTGCCTATAAGTAAGTCATCAATTCTATTCACATTTTAATAGGCTTTCAATTACTGATTCTTTTTGATTTCAGTACACCACGTTCATCACGACTCAATATCAAATTCTCCGTTCGCCCGAATTCATTGGATGATGCTGTGCTATTATATACCGCCGAGTCAAAACTTCCCAGCGGCGATTTCATTGCAGTCGTGCTTCGCGATGCACATGTTGAACTATTGATCAATACTGGCGCCCGTCTAAAACCAGTCCAAGTTCGTTCACTCAATCCATTGCCTTTGAACAAATGGACAGAGATTGAGATTTCACGTCGCTTGGGAGAAGGTGTGCTACGTGTTGGTGATGAGCCCGAACAAAAGGCTAAAGCCAAAGCATCGGGTCTATCACGTACACTATATATCAAGACACCACTCTATATAGGAGGCTATGATCGTGAAAATGTTAAGCCCAATAGATTGGTTAACATTACAAAGGGTTTCGATGGTTGCATATCAAAGGTGGGTGATTTACCCAATCAATAAATAATAATCCGAACAACTTATTTCAATATTTTCATTTCCTTTTTTTTTTTTTTTTTTCTTGACACCGATTAGTTACACGAGGCACAACGTCAAATCAATCTTATTGCCGATATACAAGATGCAGCAAATATACAAAATTGTGGTGAAATCAATGAAGTTGATGATAATGAGATTTTTGAAAACATTGACGATCGCTCGAATAAAGCAAGCAGCAATAACAACAACGAAAATGAGAACAAAGATCATTTTACTCAGCCCTTAGATCCATGTGCGAATGAACCTTGTGAAAATGGAGGCACCTGTAGTATTAATAGTATTGCTGAAATTGTCTGCAGTTGCCCTATAGGATTCACCGGTAGACACTGTGAAGAGCGTAAGTTAAATTAAATTACAATTACTATTTATACATGTACTTACTGCGATCTCCCAACAGATATCTCTATTAGCTATAATGCCACATTCCATGGCAATGGTTATCTCGAGTTAAATCGTAAGGATTTCAATGAAAACATCGAACAAGATTTCACTTTAGCTGTAGTCGTTTTCTCGACAATGAAACCAAATGGTTTATTGCTATGGTGGGGTCAACCGAAGGGTGTCGAATTCACTGGTCAAGATTTCATTGCATTGGCAATTGTCGATGGTTATGTTGAGTATTCGGTGCGTCTCAATGGCGAAGAAGCGGTTATACGTAATGTTAACAAGCGTGTCGATGATGGTGGTCGCCATATTGCTATAATCAAACGATCTGACAATACAGCGCTTCTAGAACTTGATCACAATTTGGATTCGGACGAGATAAGACCCACAAACAAGAAAGAGATTCGATTGCCTGGCAATGTGTTCATTGGTAAATTCAATATGCATAACTATAATGCATTGCTACAAGATTCTTAACCATATCTATTGTTTATTTTAAAGGTGGCATACCTGATATTGCACAATTTACTGGCCACCGTTACACGCACAACTTCAATGGTTGTATTCACTTTGTTGAGGGTGAGGCTGTCGGTCAAGTGCATTTGGGTAATTCAGCTGTTAGTGGTATCAATCTGGATACCTGTCCAACGTGAGTTCCATAAAAAACTATAACAATTAAACAAATTATTCAAACTTAGAGCCATTAATATAAGTCACATGATATCTAATCTATCGAACTAATCCCATTGGAATGCCGCATATCCATTATGTCAGTTGGTATCCATCAAGTTTAGTTTATGCTAAGTTCGACTACGATAACGATGATGATATTACAGAAGGTGACTTTCGTTTTGATCCGACATTTTTCGATGAATTCGATCAACCACCACCAGTACATATTATATATCCACGTCCCAATTTCAATACTCTCTACCATAATGGTGACGGTTCCGCTAGTGCCGCAGCCATTGCCGGTCTGCATCTTGGTGGTCGAGTATTTGCTTCACAGGCTGCACTTGCTTTGCTGTGCTATTGTACTGGTTACTGTGCTAGGCATTGGCGTTGGGAACCCACCACCAGTCAAAACACTAATCCTTCATCGGTTATAATAAAGTCCCAGCTTTGCGCCGGCGCAATGCTCTATTCAGTGTTCTTTTCGTGGCTTCAATTGCACAACTTCAAGTTGGATATTTTTCTACGCATGCGCGCCAAATTAAAGATCTTTTAAGGAGACAAATAAAATAGAACGAATATTCATTCTTTAGGTTATACTCGTAATTCTATATAATATTTATAAATATAGCTCAAGTTGAACATTTTTTTTTTTCGTCGTCGTCGAAACGTCGTCGGTCCTAGTTCTTAATACAATAATTAAGTTAAGTTAAATATCTAAGCTAACAACATTATTTAATAGTCAATTAAAAAATAATACTTATTAAAATATCAGTGACGCGATGATACTTTAAAAACAAAACCTTGTTCCGTTACCGATCTATATCTTATATTAAAATTTATATCAAATATTTAAAAATCTTGTATTATAAAATGTTAGATTCTAACAAATACGATACATACTACTCATAAAACTTAACTATCGTGCCATATTGTTAAAACAAACTTATATCATATTAAGCAAGAAGGTATCAACTATCCTACATATGTATGTAGCTAGATCATATTTATGATATATACAATACTAAATAGGTAAATCGAAAATTTCAATTCTTTGTTTAAATACTCTATATACTCTTTATCCCTATATGACTTGCCAGAAATGGAATTAAAACATTAAAATAAGGAATGTAACGATTCCGATACTGCTGATTAATTATTGACCGATATCTGACGCTACACCTTTAATAGTTGAAAAGTTTTAGCATAGATCAAGGATCAACAAATCGCGGACAATTTGGTATCCGGAATTATTTGAAGAGTGTGGACACATTTATTTGACCAACAACATTAGATTCGCGTTACAAATTACAAACCTTCACTTTAGAATCTGCAGACATTTTGAAGGAAACAAAACACCCTTAACTTGTTAATTATGTTAACAGTGCAAACAGAAACTCAGATCCAAAGAACTTTTGGCGTAATGAAGAAATATTTCCAAATTTGATAAAGCTTGCGCAAAAACTCTTGTCTTATCAACTGAGCTCAGTCGCTTTAGAATGTTTGTCTCGTTTTTTCTTCAGTTGCAGTTTTGCTTGATTAGTCTCTTAATATTTCCGCTCTATTGTTAGAGTATCTAGTATATAGAGATCCAAGAGAGTTATTTTCTTTTCGCAATTATAATAAGTTAACCCACTGTGTAGCCAAAGATCCAAATATTTTGCTGTACCTCATTAGGGGGAATTAGGGATCCGTCAGACAATGAATAAAATATGGACGGAGTTTTCTGCAGTAACCATTATGTCCATTAGGACATGATTTCAAAAAAAAAAAAAAAATTGCTTTCTGAAAAAAAAGGGTATTACTAAGCCAACTACGGCTGAATATCAAGAACCGTAATAGATAGGCAGTTGGAATTTTCTCAGAATGTGTACTTCTATTGTTATAATAACAACAAATAATAAAACTAAAATAAAATTGAAAAATTCAAGGGGTCCCCATACAAGAAACTTCTAACATCTTTGGTTTTAGTAAAATGAAATTTGGAATTGGCATCATCGTCAATGCCTTTCTGATTAGAGTGCAGCCGTTTAAGCAACAAAATGTATGAGGTCTCAATGACTTAGTGGTAGTATGTAAGACTCCAGCGCCTGAGTACGCGAGTTCGAATCCAACTTAACATTATGAATTGGTTTATAGTATTAACACGCTTGGTAGTACATAATTTATTATTTATTGAATTCATTACTTAATAAGCTGTAGATATCGATATTGGCAACGCCAAAGATTTGCTCTAATAATCAGAATCGGTATTGATCGTGTTGGTAAAATTTTGAATCGTTACATCCTACATTACTTAAAATTATATTTACCATATCCACAATGAATCTTTTAAAATATTTATTAACTTACATATCTTTCATATATCGTATACGTATAGTAGAAAGGAACTTTTCTTTGATTTTGATGTTTTATAGCATTGATGTAAATCTATTGTAAGTCAGGGAATCATGTTGAATGTAATGTTTTTAAGTCATGCCTAAGAAAACGTTTGATCAATGTATGTCTGAAAATTGAATTGGATTATGTATTGTGAATTTTCACATTTTTTTGTAATAAGATAAGGATTAATGTTTCGTATAATAAAGACAATAGCCCACATAGTCTGTCAAGATCGAATTGAATCGAACGGATGTAATAAATAGCCCTAACAATTGGCCCAATTGAGGCTGCAGTGACAAAGTGACTAGCACCCGGTATTTTTCAATCTATAGCCCTAAGCCCCCACGTTGTTTAAGCTTCAGTAAATCTATAAGATTAGTTTCTATCTATATATTTCTATAAATGTTTAATTGAAAAGATATAATAGGAAAAACCCTTTAATACATACTCGTATTAATAGCAATTTAAATCTTTCTTAAGTTGTTTATTGATTTATAATTTATGTTTTCATTTCATTTATATTCTTTATTTTATTATACAGACAAGATGATGGCCGCGAAGGCACCGAACCACCAGTCGTTTAAATAGCTTTTAAATTAAAAAAAAAAACGAAACGAATCAAAAGAATATAATAAAGATACATTCTTTTTTTTTTAAATATACATATTATTAACATAAAATTAATGCACAAGAAAGAAAAAAGAAGGAAGTAAACTTATATTTTTTTAATTGCAAAAAAAAAAAAAATAAATGAATGCGAATCAAGAAATGGAAGAAGAAACATCATCAACTAAGGAAGCAAAGGAGTAAAACAAATAAATTTTTTTCTATAAGTAAATTGTGGTTTTTTTTTTTTTTGTGTATAACTTAGTTTTTAATTAATTAATGAATTAATTGATTGTGTCATATGTATGAAGTACTAATTTTTTTTATTATTATATGTTCACACTAAAAGGGAAACTAAAAGAATTCAACCAATAGATAGTCATTAATAATATCAATACAAAACAAAAAAAAAAAATTTAACATAAAATATTAATACAAAAAATAATATTAACATTAATAGTAATAATAATTGTTGCCATTTCTTATTATTATTATTATTATTATTATCATTATAAAATATTTAATTTTTTTTTTAAACAAACTCAAACAACAACAACAACAACAAATACTAGCCAACAATAATTATTTTTTTAATATACATGCATATGTAATTAATTAAATAAATATTTATATATATAAATATATACTCATCGTATATATAAATGTAAGTATATACTAGAGAACAAAAATTAATTGAAAATTATGTATGAAAATTTGATTTAAAAAAAAGTGAATAAAAATTTAAAATGCATACAACCCAGTGTGATTTTTGAGCGAATAATGAAATATTTTAAAACAAAACAAAATCAAAATTATAAATACATATATTATAAATTTAAAATTTTTTGTAATTTTTTTTTCCTTATAATTATTTCACTTAAATTTAAATAATGGAAAACACTATATTGAGCGCATGAAATTATTGTAAAAACAAAACAAAACAAAACATTATAAAAAAAAAACATAAGTTTGCATTAAATAAAAAATAAAAATAAAAACATAAACGTCTATAACAGTATAAAACGACTTTCATTTCATCTATATTTTTTTGAGCATCAATTTAGTGTATTGTAGCGCCATCTGCTATATTTGAATTCAAATGAATTTAGCATGGATACAAACCACTGTCTGACTGTGTTTTGCTAAGGTGCATATACAGTGGTTAAGAGTCACGCAAAAAAGATACAAACAAATTGGTGTAGAAAAATATATTCTCTATTCCATCATTTCATTTGGTATTATACTATGAATATTAACTAGTGGCCTGCAAAAATGCACTCCAATTTCCCACTTCACTTCAGTATGTACAGTAATGCAGTATACCTAAAATTAATGAACACTATATATATGAATTATCAATTTAATTAGATTTGGTTCAGATTTGGAAGTTAATTTTATTACAAGTCAGATTTATACTCTTCATGCAGTGAATAGTATTATAAGTTTGTCATGAAATTTGTAATGCATAGAAGGAGGCATCGTAGACACTATAATGTAAATATATTCTTGATCAGTGCGACGAGACGAGCTGATTTCGCCCAGTTTGTACGTCTGTCTGCATGTATGTATGCAAACTAATCCCGAAGTATTTGAATGTAAATTACTAGATCCTAAGATTACTGGGTCTTTTAGCTCCCATACAAAAATCCTATTCTAGGGGATGCGTGAAGAATATTACATCTTTGGCATAGTCGAAAATACCATTCTTTTCAGTTTTTTACCCGACCCATTTCAAAATACCAAAATGCAAATAACGAATGAACTGTACTTTCGAAAATGCTTTTTCGGCTTGACTTCCGGGATACATAGATTTAACTCGTTTTAATTAAGGCTTGTTCAATATTTAAAGTGTTGTTATTGCGCTAGCATTGGACCTCAGATTTCTATTTCTTTATGTCGGTATCACATTAGTTTAAATTGTACGATGTATACATACATAGAAGCAAAATAATAAGTTTAACTTTGTGTTATACTCACTCTGAATGAATGTTTTGCGTATTCTTTGTTTATTTATACATAAAAACACAAAATGAGACGATCAGTACCTATAGTACAAATGAATGGAATGAAGTAAGTGCAGTTGTTGTCCAGTGTCTATGTTTAATAGTCTTTGCCCACGAAATTATCTAATTTATTTGTTAAATAGTCTTTGGTACAACGTGAGAAATGAGCGAACGCATAATACAAAAAAATTTCGAAAATTCAGGAAAATAACAACAAAAACGTTTTCATCCACTGCACAGTAAGTATAGTATACATTAAAATGTTATACCCATACTTTACTGCACACTATTCAGTATTCATTCATTAATAAGTGTAGATAGAAACATTTAAATCATTCATTCCAGAGAGAATGATTCACATGCCGTTTTAAGTGCATTCCTGCAGGTCTACAGCGATTACAATCATAAGTAAAGGGTTTTTCAAAATACTGCAATCTAGCAACTCAACTGTTTCACGAACAATTATAACAGCAATAATGCCGCCTTCGTAGCCCAACATGTGCATGCCAACTGACATCTCTATATGCACTGTTTCATCAAAACTGATGTTCCAGGGATTTAGTCCGAACATAGATCCTTGTTATATCGAATGGCTCTCAAAGTTGAAATGCCTATTTAAGAAGCCGCCAAAAAGAATATTTTTAATACAATTTTAATGATTTCATTCCACTGTACCATACCACAGCACAATGTTGCTTGCTTGCTTGCTTGATGTTGCCTTGTTGTTGTGTGTCGGTCTGTCTTCAGTTATGCTTTCGCATCTTGCTAATGCTAGAGCCGTCACAGTCACCGTCACCGTCGCTGTTGCTGTTGCTCTCTCAATGTTCCAACAACAATTTGTGTATGAGTACCTCTTTGAACGTGAAGCGAGCAGGTTGTCGCTGCGCATAAATATTTCCTTTACACGTTTGTTTAATTTACGTTAAAATACGAAAAAAGATCGCGAATCTTAATAAATAAGAAAGATATCAACTAAGAATGTAAACGGTAGTTTGGGTTTTATTATGTTTGTGTAAATTCAATATATTTGAACAATTTTTTTATGCATTTTTTTTTTTTTTTTTTTTTTTTAATTTTATGTGATAATAATAATACATAATAATAATATAATATTAATTTTGCTGACAAACAACAAAAAACAAATGAGTGCAACAACAACAGAAACAAAAACAACAAATATGCAGATCCAAAAAAGAGAAAAGTTAAAGAAAATGCGCCGACAAAATTGTTGCCAAATATAATTTCTTACAACAACAAAATAAACCACAAGCAAAGTCAAAGAAAGAGAAAAGTGTGACAAAAAAAAAGTGCGTGCGACAAAAATGACAAAAACATCAGAAACGAGGAAGAGAAGGAAAAAACGCGAGTAGTTTATTTTTAAAAGCGAGCGACGAGTAACGGAATTAGAAGAAGAAAAAAGAAAACAACACCATAGCAACAACAACAACTATAATAATAATAATAATAATAGAATGACAACAACAAGAATTGACTATTTAAAAAAAAAAACATAGAGCAAGGCAACGCCACAAGCAAAAGCAACAAACCGCTATCAAATAAAATGCGCCAGCAACAAAGTCACCATCATCGCCACCTTAGAAAGCATCAGCAATATCAGCAGCAGCAGCATCCCCAGCCAAAATAAATGACAAATCAAAAGAACAATGAATATAAAGAAGAAGCACAAGCAATAATAACATTAAGAACAACAAGAATAGAGAAAAAATTAAAATAAATAAGGCGGAATAGTAAGGGTAAAAGGAATTGGAATGGGAATAGGAATAGGAATAGGAAAGAAGTCGTCTATAATTTTGTACAATAAACTAAACACTTTCTGTAGTGTTCAGGCAAGGATCACTAATCCACACACACCCGACTAACCACACTTCGTATTTTTCTGGGACAATCGTCATCTAGGGCTTAAAACAACAAACAATAATTAAAGAAATAATAGAATTAATAAATTTAGAAGGAAAAATGGTGCAGCGACAAAGTCTTAAGGAAGTCTCAAGAAAAAATATATAAAAATGTATAACAGTAATACTTATCATATACATGTGTACCTATATGGTAATTTATAACATGCATATGTATATACATAATATAAAATTCAATTATTCAAGAATTTCTTTTCGAAAGGCTGCTTGAATTTGTGTCGCATCTTAGGTGAGAGCCGCCGTCAATACTTACATATGTTCGTACATAATTGGATTGATTGTAAATTTATTATGTCGAATTCTGTAGACATCTAAATATGTCTATATGCAAGGTAATATGTTAAGGACGAATTAGATCCTTACTTGGAAAAGCTTTCATTGTCCTGATACTGTAGGCGGCAATTTTCTGTAAATGAACCCTTTGTGTGCTGATTCGGAGCAGCTTAGTAACATGATAATGGACGTAACTTTCAAACGCTTGGCCCTGATTAAACCAAGATACCGGACTTGGTCCACCTTCCAAAATGATAACTGAAGCCTTATGGAATAGATAGCTAGGCAAGCATTCCATCTTTTCTCATCGAGAATTCACAATTGAATGATTTGCATGGATGGATGCAGTTCTTGATTACTGTTTCTGTTGTTATAACCAGTGATTCTTATTATTATTATTATTATTGTTATTGGTATTATTAGGATCGCAATTAGTGTTTATTTTTAAAGTGTGGAATTAAATTTGAATCCAAAAAAATAAAAAATTTCAAAAAGTAAATAATATAATCCAGTAATTTCTGGATTCATAAAAATATTTTGTTGATCAGTAAATAAACAAAATTTAAATTAGAAAATTTTATTAAAATTTATAATTTTTTTTTTTTTTTTTTAATTTTACCAGATGAGAAATATTCTAGCAAAGAACTGTAATAAGAAAGAAGAATAAACAAATTCAATTAATATTGTATAATAATAATAGGATAAAAACTCTCAATAAATTTATAAGTTTATCGATCATCTATAAAGGAACCATTTGGATCAATATCAATAAATCGTTTCAAATGCATCCATCATCATCATCATCATAATTTCTAATCATAATTTAATGGTAAGTTTTATTTCATTTTATGAATTTATAATTATACAATAAATTGCAATAGAATTCTGAAATAGTCCTTAAGAAATTAAAATATATAAAAACCCAGATTCTAAAATTTGAAAAAAATATTACATTTTACTTGAGAATAAAATTCTAAAGTTCTAGTAATGTGATAAATAGATACAAACTGAAATTTTTAAGGGATCTTGAAAATAAAAGAAATCCTTAATCTAAGCATAATCTTCAAAAAGAGTCTAGCTAGATTTTGTATGGATTCATTGGAAAACTTTTACTATTGCCACATACTCCTGGTTGTTCATTCTTGGATTAACATATCTGAGTTTAAAGTACTTTGAAAATGAAGAAGTGATTCTTTTGCAACATTCATGTTTTACATGTACATAGCTTTATTTTCAAAATATACAAAATTTTTTTTTAGTAGCGAATTATGTTTAGTAAAAACGGAATTGGTGTTTTCGGAACAGAATTTTAGATGTAGTTCTGATATATTGCACATAGTTTGCAATTTCACCCAAGAATGAACTCCTTTTATGCGATATATTCCATTAGCCATAGAAAAGCATTCTTATTATCATATTCTGTTAACACTTGGACTGCACAATCTCCAAATCTGAAAACCTCTGTTGCAAACTTTTTCGTTGTGTTTACGCCAGAAATATGAAATTCCGATAGAGTTGTAGAGCTTAAATATGCCATTTTGACAGAATAGCGAAAATTTTACCAAATCGTTTTGGTAATTTAAATATTTCTATGAAATAGATGTTATTTTTATATGACAAAAGTGCGAGATAGCCCTATTTTATGTGGAATTTAATTTTTGGATCATTATACAAATTATTTATATTGTTATACGTATAATCAGAATAGGTCAAGGATCTCTTAACTGATAAAAAATTACCTTTTCTTATTCCTTAGTTAGAAATTTCCTCAAATAAATAGATATGGAAAAAAAATGTTCTATATTTTCTAAATGCACTTTACAAAACTGGAAAGAGAAGAAAGGAAAGAAAGAAAATGTTCAAAGTTCTTGAAAATAATATAAATTCTTAATAAAATTAGTCATGAATTTCTAAGTTCGATTTAAAAGGCATCGGTTATGTCATATATGTACATTCTTGATCAGATCCTCAACGAGACGAGTTGTTTTAGCTATGCCCCTCTGTCCTTTTGATTTTTTGTCCGTGTGTATGTTGCTTACTAGTCCCTCAGTTTTTGAGCTAGAGAACTGAAATTGAATTTTGCAATGAGTTTCCTTATCACCAGACGCTACACATTTGTCGGAACAGCCGAGTAGCACCTCTAGGAGGGGAACCAACCATACAAAACAGATTCAAATTCATGTTTTTGTGTTTTATGTTATCGAACTGAAATTTGGTTATTATAGGTAAGGGTCTGACTCAAATTATGAAAATAAAAAACAATTAATGGATCGCAAAGTACCCATACAAATTTTTCTTTCTATTTAATTATCGGAAGCACTTTAAGAAATATAGAAACATTGAAAGATATATTAGAAGAAAGCAGAGAGAGAGAGAGAGAAAAATATTGGAATTTTCAAAAATGAACTTCTTTGAACGGTTTTTCGATCCTCTGAGATTTCCTCAATCTATTTAAATTATATTTCTGGTTTGGATTACAAAATTCTTGTTAATGTGATAAAGTTACAAATCTACGATGGCCAGAATATACCTTTTTTTATTCTTATTGATTGAAAAGGATCTGACATTCAAGATAAACACTAAACAATAGTTATTTCTGATAAATCTAAGAATGGGGAAGAATAATTCTAGACTCCACTACTGCCACTATTCCTTAGAAAGCGATAATTCCCCTTAATTATCAATAAAAACAAAACTTTTTATGATTTAAAAAGGTTTTTGTGGTGCACGAATTTTTATTTTAAAGTCTTTCAATGTCCTTAAAAGTCTCGATAACATCATAGTATTAGTTCTACCTATATATGTATGTACTTGCATATTCATTTGTAAGTAGGTGGTACGTCCGAAGGTTATGTCTTTCTTAATTCTTTTTATTTATATCTTCAACAGTCGTAAATTTTTATTAGTGACATACTAACATACTCTCGATCTCAATTTCGATCACCCTGTCTTCCACTCTACTACTCCGACGTAAGTCGTAAGATATGGACAATTTGTCGCTACTAGACATGTTTTCCTAAATATCCTTTTTTGGTACAACACGTTATATGCTATATGGTTGCTGCCAAACGACAACATTGACTGCATTCGCCGCCCTCACTCAATGTTGTCAATGTTTCTCCTTTGGTTTATGATTCATCTTATTTTTTGTTTTGATTACATTTTTTGTATGTCACCTGTTAGTCCTACTTACTCATAGTTTCGGTAGTAACATTGCTGCTGCAAGTAAATAAATGCAGGCAGACAAGTTAAGTTAAGTTGTGTTGAGTTGAGTTGAGTTGAGATGAGTTGAGTTTGAGTTGAGTTGAGTTGAGTTGAGTTGAGTTTGAGTTTGAGTTTGAGTTGAGCTGAGATGAGTTGAGATGAGATGAGTTGGGAAATGATAGACATAAAACATGTCTTTACTGATTATGGTCATAAATAATAAATAGAAGTAGTTGTTGTTCTAGTAATTCTTTGGTAACTCATTTTACTAATAAACTTGTTGATATTGTTTTTGTTCCTGTTAAGCTCAAGGCTACAACTTTTCTTTTATATGAGACTTTTTGGTTTTTATAACTTCAATTTCACGATTATTAGTTTTCTAAAAAAAGTTTTGTGGCTAGGATGGACCTTGAATTTGAATACTGTACTATTTCTTTATTGAATTAGCATTTTATTTCTATATCGTCCTAGTGATTATGGTATTTATTAACCTTTCTAAATGTTAAGCTCTCTTACTATTGCACTCTTACTATTGTATTATACCCCAGGGTAAAGGCTATACAAATTCAATTCCCTTTAAAATTGTGCTAATGTCATAGATATCAACAAGAATAACAATAACAAAGAAATGCCCATCGTTCTTATTGCTGTGGTTGTTGTTGTACCTACATGGTTGCTGCTAGTGTATTTTTATTGTTGTTATTGCTGTTGTTGATGATGATAACATTAATAAACTGTCTACACGACTAAAGAAACAAGACACAAACAAACAACGTCAAAAATAGTGTAATAAAGAAGAAACTGAAATGAATGAAACGAATAAATGAATAAAAGAAATCCAAACATAGTGAGTAGATCAACAAAATAAATAAGAAAATTATGTTGCTAGTGAGAGAAATAGATTTAACTAAGCAACACATGTTTCTAATACAAAATGAGCTGCTGCACCAAACTAAGCAACAAATGTTTCTTTAGCTATTTTAGAACTGAGCACAAGTATATACTATTTTACTAAGCAACAAATGTGCCTTATACAAATTGAGTGGGAGCTGCATTAATTCTACAATTTGGCAACATATACATAAATGTACTTAACATTATTATTGTAGCATGCTTAAACAATAAGAGAGTGCAAGAGAGTAGTAAATCATAAGTTGATGAATAGAAAGATAGAGAGTGGAGTAGTGCATGAATGAAGTCAAAGTAAATGGCAGGTGTTTTAATGATATGCGATTGTTTATGCTGCTGTCAACAATGTTGCTAACGTTGAAAATAGGCAAAGGAACATGAATAAAAATGTTGCTATTGATGAAAATGATGACAATGAGCAGGAAAAATAAAAATGTTGCTAAAGTTGATAGTAAAGAATAAAATTGAACCAATTACAAGAAAATTTTAAGGAGAGAAGCACCCGAGACAGCAACAACAGCATAAAACAAATTGTCAAAGAGGAAATACCGAAGAAGGGACAACAAGGGAAGAGATAAATACCTATGTATGCTGTTGCCTGCTCTCTATACGTATCTATTTTATGGCTAACAATAAATCGTCCGTCAGAACAACAATAAAAACTCACTAGTGATATTAAGAAGAATAGTACAACAAAGAAATAGTAGAAAAACTGACTGAGCGACCGACTGATGGAATGACGGAACGACTATAAGAAGGTTGATAAAATAAAAAACAAATGAAATCAAGTCATGAAGTGGTAAAAAGGGTGATAAATAAGAAGAAAAATGAACAGCACAAACAACCAACCAAAGGAAGAAAAGCTAGAAGAGCCTTAACTTCGCATAGGCAGAAAAGATGAGAGACTCTTTGTAACGAAATAAATAGAGAGAGAGAGAGTAAATGATGTCTTAACGAAGATCAAGTGCTGCTGCTGCTGGGAAGTACAGTGGCGGGCTGTGGGGATACTGGGCAAAATGAATTTTTGGGGCCTGCACTAATCTGAAGTTAATAATTATTACATTGGATTAGAGTATTTTTTAATACCTTAAATGAGGAAGGAATTCATACAATTTGAAAGAATCGAAATAAGGATTCTCGCTCCTATTCAAAATGTATTTTAACTAAACCGATTTCAACTATCTTATTTCGTTATCAGGTGCAATATAGTTTCATAATTATTATTTCTCGTATAAATAGGGTCTGAGGCAACTGAAGGTAACTGAATGACCATTCAAAATACCTTAGTGGTAATCCTTTATCCTAGTGTCATACATGAGATTTTTTGAAAATCTATAAATTTTAAAATAATAGAAAAATTTTTAATTTGGATTTGTTGTTGAGGGGTCCATCTTTTTCTCGAGGCCCCGGGCATTTACTCAAGTCGCCCATATAAAAACGAGCCTATGGATGTGATCAACTGAAAAAAATAAAGAACAGAAAAAGGTATGCATAGTACATTGTTTTTGTTGTTATTGTTGTTGTAAATGAGAATTCCTAGGTTTTTTTTTTTTGTCTTTTTTATTAGGAATTTTTATGATTATTGTTTTGATTCTTTGGGTACCTGCTACAAGCAACAACAACAACAACAACAAATCAGGTTGCATTGTTATACATTCTCTATAACTTTGTAATGTTGTAAGAAAGGGAAATAAGAGAGAATAAATATGTTGTTTTTTCAAGTATTTATAGATATTTGTGCTGCTATGAAAAAAGGGCTGATAATGTGGATGTTGATGATGATGATGATGATGATGGGCTTTTAATGAAAAAACGGGAAGTTTGGGCGGTTTTTTCTTCTATCTTTTATTTTGTCTTCCTTTTTTTCTGTTGTTTTTGTTTTTTCTTTTGAATAATGAGTGTATGGAAATATGAGCAACTCGCATACAAGATTAGCATCAATTTTATAGGGATTTGGATTAATACTTTTAATTTTCGGAAAACAGGAAATTGCTTACTTAGAGACGAAACACAGAATGACAATAAAAGAAAGCAAGTATAAATGTTTCATATGTTTATATGTAGGTATGTAATTTGATTCTACTTATATAAGTATATGAATAAATATGGTCTCCTGATAAAAATAAATAAATTGAGGGAAACTTAAGCATCTCGTTGTTCCGGTTCTAATTGGTAAACTTAAGAGGTTTTTTACCTGATTATTTTGAATCAGGAATAAAGATATACAACTCAAACGGATAGAAGTTTTTGATTTGGCTACCCTGCATTCGCTGAAACTATTGGGAAAAGAATAGCTCAGGATTTCATATATAATCTAATGGCTTCTATATTTAAAAGGCTATGTATATGATGTCCGAAACTCGTTGGCCCCTTACTAGTATCGAGGCAATATCTTGATTTTTCGGGTAAACACAATGAATTCTTTCTTCAATGAATACAATGCTGATATTGATATACTACAGAAATTTCAATCTAAGCATCTACACTAATTAAGTAAGCCATGATAATCCAGTGCACATACAAAAATACTACCATATTCATTACTATCTTCAAATCCCATTGAAAAAGTAAGGAATTTGTTAGAATAAGTCGAAAATATTTAGTGAATCTTGACATTGAACTGCTGGACTCTGGGCTTTTAACCAGAGGTGTCCAACGTTTTTATTTCCCAAGGCCATATTGAACGAAGACAAGTTGATTTGAGCTCCAAGTTTACGAGTATAGCTAACAAGGAAAATAAAACTCTTCCAGCGAGCAACGCAAACAGAAAGAGAATTCTGTTCTCTTTTGTTTGAAGCTGCTGTCAGTAACTTTAAATAATTTCGGACTGCATTGATACTTGCCTTAGGCCGAGGGTTGAATAGCCTTGCTTTATACAAACTATCCAGATTTCCTGAATTGTATGAGTTTACCAATTTAGTATGATTTATGGAAAATTTTTCTTTTCTCCTTTTGTGATTGATTGTAAAATAAAATCAATAATTAAAGAATCATCTCAGGAATCTAAGAGTTGTTAAATTTGAAAAGAAAAACTATTTGCTTTAAAATTCTAATAATCTTTGATGCAACTGATTTTGGAATTTTGTTCACCTAAAAAGAAATAATTTCTCTTATTATTTATTAAAAATTTTAATCATTTTTCTTTCTTATATTCTTTGTTTTGATTGTTTGCTTATTTTAAAATATTCTTTTATTTATTCAATAAGCAAAAGTAGTTCAAAATACACAAAACTTCAAATGAAAATTAAATATTTGCAAAGTGCAAACCTTGGAAACCTTATCGCAGCAGTTTTCGTTCTTTTGTTTAAGAGTTTGTAAATGTTTCTTTGTTTCTTCTCACCGACAAAATAATATCGTCATTTTAACCAAAAATTTACATAACTTTAATTTCAAATGGTCTTGTTTTCCATGTAGATCTTCAGATATAGTATGGTAGCATATATACATAGATAATTGAATATATATACCTAATATACTCAAGTACTATATGTATATATTGAACATATGTACATAGAAACGTACATAGATATTCAGATTGATATTTTGATGCAAAGAATTATTGCAAATAATGTGGAAAATAAAATGATGTACATACATATGTATAACGAATTCACATGAAATGTTCTTAATTGCAAAATCAGAAACTGTTTTAAACATTAAAATCTTCAACTAATCCAAACTTAACCAATCCAAAGCAAACCAAACCAAGCCAAGTCAATTCAAGGTTAAATCAAAACTAAACCAGATCAATATCAAGCAAACAAAGAATTATACAATAAATTATGGTTCTATTATTTATTGTGAATGCATACACAATAATAGAGGAATGTTAATGATCATCAAATGCATATTTTTTTATGAAAAACATTTTATATACATATACTTCCTTTTAGTCCCAGACTTAGACCCTTGTTTTCCTTTCTCATTTTACTTTACCTATTCATGGTAATAAAGAAATGTTGTTGTGAACTCCCAACAAATGACAGCAATAAATATGGCATATAAAAGTAGATGTATTATTTCACACGCCTTCCAAATTTTCTATTCGCTCTGAAAGATCTTCCACCAAACAAATTAAATCAAAAAAAGGTCCTCCATCCTAAAGCAAGCACATAAAATTATGATTGATGTTAAAACATAAATTGGCTTTGATTTTATTATTATATTTTATGTGTTCTGTCAGTTTATTTTTTTATAGAAATGCCGAAACTTTCATTCATTTTTATAAATCTTACGCTTTAGAATTTAATGGGTCGGTCGACAGTCACAAGTCTCTCGTTTTATTATACCTACTTATTTTAATGACTTTGTCGAGATTTTTTCTTTTCCTTTTATATAGAGAAATACCTATATTTCTGATAAAAATATAAAAATACATTGTTTATATATTCAAAGACATTTTTCTTCCAATTTGCATATAAAACAATATAGATCCCGATATTCAATATCAAAGGTCTATAACCATATATCTCTAAGCAATTTTAAAATCTCCAATTAAGAAGATCTTTTGGATGAAGTCTTTTCAATCGACAGCGAGTTGTACAATGAGATTTCCTAATTTCCTCGATCAACGTTGACATCACGATGAAGTCACGATGCAATGTGGGGTTCGTAACAAACATTGGTGCACCCAGTTATTCGTCTTAAGGTCTTATCTTGTATTGCTTGTATTTTTTTTTTTTTATGTAACAGGAGTTTCCTCATGATTTGATAGCAGCACGCAGTGACACTCTTCACATGGGCATGCCAAGGGAAGCATTAGAATGCAAGAAAGATTTTATAAAAAATTGTTCATGGTCAAAGTTAATTCAATTGGATTTGAAATGAATTCTATGGATGTAGAATCTTAAATTGATATATGAGAATGTTTCTTTTAGTTAGGAGATTAAAAAATTTATATTAATAAAGGATAAAATTGAAATTGTGATCAAAAGATCTTGAGATTTTAAATTTTTATATGAATCTTGAAAAAAAATTTTAATTATTTTATAAGTCGAACATTTTAAGGCTATTAGCTGTTTAGCCCTCTAAACTGTAATCAATAATGGACACGAACTAAAGAATAGATTTAACAAAACTTAGAATTACTGGCAGTCTAAGCTCTTCAGTGAACCACAGTGGCCAGTAAAACTGAATAAGGCCCTCAGAAATGTGTATTTTTATTCTCTTCACGTGGTCAAAAGTATTATAAGTTTCTCATGAAGTTTGTAATGCAAAGAAGGAGACATCGTAGACCACATATATATTCTTGATCAGTGCGACGAGACGAATTGATCTAGTCATGTCCGTCTGTCTCTCTGTCTGTACGATGCAAACTAATCCCTCAGTTTTTGAGCTGGAGAGCTGAAATTTTGTACGAAGTTTTTTTTTAACATATACAGCACATTTATCGGAATCAGACGAATCGGACCACAAGGAGGGGTATCTCCCATACAAAAAAACTTTATCTAGGGGCTGCGTGAAGAGTATTACATCTTCGGCATAGTCGAAGATACCCTTCTTTCTGGTTTAAGATGTTATATATATATATATATTTATGGTTTTCTTTAATTGATCTCTATTTGAATTGATAAGCCCTCTTCTCCGGAGATTTAAATATAATAACGAATTTCTAGGCATAATCCAAAAATTGTTTAAAAAAAATACCATTTCTTTACTAATCTGAAGAGAAAGTAGTCAATCAATTGATTTAGTTTGTAATCTATAATTCTATCTGATTATCCTTGGTGAAAAAAGACGAATTCAGAATTCTTACGGAATGTTAACCTTTCTAATTATAATTATAGGTATAATTATTTTTAAAGAATAATTAATGAATTTAGTAAATTGAATGAAAGCAAATAATAAAATATCGTCGGCCTATGAAAATGATAACATTTTTGTTTCTGTTTAAGATTTATTACTTTCCGATTGAAATGAACATTGTACATTTCTCACCTTATAAATTCAATATGCTTGAAATCAACTGAATTTAAATAGATAGATAAATATGTGTGTATACTCGTTCATATGTATGTATGTAAATACAAGATGCAAGATGGAATAGCTTATAGCTTTTTCACAATATTGTCAGTGGCTGACAATGATCATGATAATAATTATGATAATGATGATGATAATAATGATGATTAAAGTTGTCTGAAGATCACGAAGACGTTGCGGCGGCTTACTTTGGGCCAAAGTTGAATGAGCAGAGAGACTGTGAGTCAGTTGTTCATATAGTCAAATAGTCAGAAAAACATAAAGCAAAAGTGGTAATCATGAATGAATAAGCGAGCGAATGAATGAATGAACGATCGAACAAATGATTCTATGAGTAAGTATTAGTTTGTATCTGTGTATCTTTGCATCTGTGTATCGTATTTGTATCTGTTGTGATGAAGTGAATGTTGAACATTGAAACGAACCTCGTTGGCATGAATGAAAGTTATATTCGATACCGGCAACATTGCTAAGCACTAAAGGTAGATTTACACAAGACCCAGGTAGAGAGGTAGAAGTAGAGGACATTGAGATGAGTTTGGATGTATGTGTATACGTATTGTATATGGTACTTAGGTAGATAGATCAATCGATCGTTCATTCGGTAGTCATTCGGTTGTAGTTTGGCCTTTGATGGTAAGTAGTAGGAAGAATCAAGTTAGGCGGGCGTTAACGATAGCGACGTCTGTCGGTCGGTCCGCGTACTGCGCTTACTATCAAAGACTGTCAGCAACGGAAGTCTAATTGCACGAAAAAATGTTAAATAGGGCCAGCGTTCCTCTATGGTAGATCTCAATACACAATATCTTAGTATACCTTCAAGCAACATTTATAATTTGTTTTTCTTTTTTTTTTTCTTATTTTGTGAAATGTTTATTCTTCTCTATCGTTTTTTTTTTTTTTTTTCAATTTTTCCACTCATGTTTTTCCTTTTCATTTTTGTATTTTCTGTTGAATTATGCAGAGAAAGCTAATTAGATTGTATGAACAATGTTTTATGAATGAAGTTGTATTTAGTATAATATTTGATAAGATACGAACAATACATTACATAAATTAAGGTCATGCAAAGAGCTAAAGTATTTTTATTGGCAGAATATAGTTAAAGAATCCATCAAAATAAACCTTAAAGTAACATAAGGCAATAATAATAATAGATCAACTACAAAATTTCAACTACATACATATGAACATAATATCTTCTAAGATGAAATGAGTTGAAGAGATACCCATGGTAGTTTGATAAATTGATAGACGTGGATATAGAGCTACTAAAGCTTATCGTATTCTATGTATAGTAAACACAAAATGTACTATATAAAGACTATAAAAGGATCAAATAGATGCTTCCGATCTTTGTCTATTACTGTTAGTCAAGTTACTAGTTCAATAACATCTAGATTTTGACATATAAATCTGTTTGGTACACAAATTATGGCCAATTTATTTTAAAATGGACATTCTTATCCGGAAACTACAAACTTTCGTGAATTCTTGCCTGCATAAAATTGAATAATCTGGTGGCTCCGCATCATATCTAACCAAGACGACCAACAAATCAAACATAGACGATTTGAATAGATAGGCCACACTTTACACAAAGAAGTCGGTGAATTATGTAGATCAGCTCTTATATTTATACTTTATATTTTGAAAAATTTTAAAGATTTGTATTTGATTCAATATACTATAGTAGAACTATATAAAGTATCTAAGGCCAATGAAATATCTGACTTTAAAATAAAATCAAATATTTATAAGTACAGTAATGAATATCTTAAAAAAAAATTTGTATATGTATGTTTTGAATCAAAAGTGAGTCAGTCAATTTGTTATACAATAATATCTATCTCTAACAAAGTTAACAAATATTAAATTTAGAATCATAAACCACTCCTTAAATAGCCCACTGCGCATCTTTAACGACGCGTAACATTATTTAAACGCTCATTCTTTTTCTATAAGCCCCCAACCCAAACGCCACCCATTAATTGTAGAAAACATAGTAGAAAATGGTACAATAAATATCAACAAAAAGATACATACATATATCGAAAACGATCCCAATATGTGCATAACCTTACAATTAACGAGTATTCATGGTATTATACATATAGTAAATATGTCGGTAATTGTTATTGGGGTTTCTGTTGGTTACGGTTCAATGCACAAATTGAAGTTATTTGTATATGTAAGATACATACTACATACATACATGATACTTACTAGAATCATAAAAGATATAAAACATAAACACACTCTAATTCATTTTCGGTTGGGGGGCTTGTGGTGTCTCAAGCGCAGCAATGAAAAAAATATGAATTAACATGTCTTGCCAAATCACAAAATGATTGACGATGTCTATCGATGATCTATGACTTTAAAAAAAAAAATAAAACAAAAATGTAGAAAAGAAAAAACAGAATTTAATTCACAACAAAGCAAAGTTTAAAAAGAAACACTTACATATATTTGTATTTCTCACTAATGTTAAATTGTACAATATATTATAACATGAGTCTGATGTTTGTAACGTTTAGAATGGTGCATCCATCAAAAATCCTATAGCATTTATGTTGACATAAGCGATGCCTAGCTCAGGAAACCAATCTCTACAGAGTTCTTGAGATTAATTTTGAACGTAATCTTTATTTTTTCCACCATCACAATAACTTTCTCTATCGCTGTTATCCAAATCTATAACTATATAGAAAAATGGAAGAAAACAATAGTTTGACAACACTAAATTCGGATACCGTTTGACCGATCACCATAGAATTTAGCCTTTATATGTATATTTTTATGCAGAATGCTTTTATCTTATCCACTTTGTTGTAACTACACCGTTGAATCATGAAAATTGGTATACATAGGTATTCGAATCCGGAAAATATTCTCTAATAGAAGAAAAGTTTTGATTGATACGCTTTCATATTAGCAACTTACTAGATAAAATAAAATTCAAGTAGTATCATCACATTGCGGGCAACGCTAGTACTACATGAAACCCAAAACCAAACTATGAAATGCAAACTAATCTATTATTTTTTTTTTCTTATTTCTTAGTACCAATTGTATAAACTGATTATGGGAAAGTATGAATGTTTTTGTTCAGCTGAACCACCATGCGCCAGTCTAGAAAGATTTAAGAGAATTAGAAAGAGTTCTAATGTCTTCAATGTGAAGTGTATATAAGCTTTGGTGAAGCTTAAAACTAACATTATTTCTAGTTTTCTATGCGTTTTATGAACTCAATTTCAATTTGAACACAAAAGTGCCCCACAAACTTCTCGCATTTACTTTCCTCTCAATTAATATCCATAGAGGGAGCGAGAGAGAGGAGAGAGAATGTGGTTTATCTTTGTATTTGCTAATTTATGTTAAACTCACAGTTGTAAATTCGAGTTAATTACTCGATTTCTTTATACCATCCATATGTACATTCATAGTGCATATGTACCTCTACAATAGAACGCATATGGTCTATTAATTTATTCTATAGTATTTGATTTTAGTATTGCCCGATATTATTCAGATGAAAAGGAAAAACAGAATTAAGTATGGAATTAAAGCTATTGAAAATCATGAAAATGCATAATCCAGAAACCATTTAAGAAATTCTTAAATACATAATATCAATATGTGTTTATAAAGAGAAAAGATCAAATTAAATCAATATGGATGATTTCTCTAGTAATTCAATAATCAACAAAAATTTCTTAGTTAATAAACATTCCGAGAATCATTTATTATTATTATAATTTCATAATATTAAGTAAAAAAAACTTCCCATACTGATATTATTATTTGAAGATCCTAACCAAAGATTACTATTGTCATCCAAATAGATGAACTCTATTGAAATTTATAGAAAGTTTCCAATAACTTTAGTAGAAAAACTGTAATCTGGTCTTCATAACACAATATAAAATTCCTAAAATTTTTATATTGTGGTTTCGAAAATTTTATGAAGATAATTCATACTTATTTAATTTTATTCTCCTATTTTTTACTTTATTTATATTACTAGAGGTAAATTATAAAATAAACTACCTTACTGCCTAGTACTAAGTAGTTTCAAAGGCCTACGACTCTATGGTTCCTACGCTTTAGACATTTTGTACTTTATTAAATAGGCTATAATGTTTCATATATTTATAGATTATATTAGTGTTCTCAGTTGTAGTATATTAGAGGAGATCTGAGGGATTTGTATTTTTGAAATCGTATGATCCATTTATGTTCAAGTTTGTACAGTGGAGATAATAGTTGATGGAATATAAAATAAACATCAACCAATAAGGATTTATCAAGTTTGCTCGATACAAGGTGTTCGAATCAATCTGATTGAATCTTTTATGTCTACCCAGTTCTCGGTATGATTTAAGGCCATGTTAAAACACAGTAAACTAACGTTCGAGAGAGTTGAATCCCCATAACACTCGCCATGCCATTGCTTTGTTTTATTGATATTTTTCTTCTAAACTCGAAACTTAATAATAAATTTCTTTCATTTGAAAAATTTACAAATCTGATGTCAATAAAACACATAACATAATCTGCAAACTAATTATCAAAATGTAATGAAATTTTGACACGAGTCGTTGGAGGGTTGGTACTATCCAGGAACAACAGTGTTGTCAGATATGTGGGAGACTTATTGAGTGATGTAATACATTCATATATTTAAAAAATCTTATTGCATTACAATTTTTGTTATATGTTTTTTTTTTCATAATCAATTAAAATTTTAAACATATTCTATAGAATTGAATGGTTCTTTTATGATCTGTGTGTTATCAATGTCAAGGTACGAAGCATCATAACAGTTTAGGGGATTCGAATAAGATCAAATAAATTTATTTTCCATTTTTTTTTTTCATAAGTTGGACGTAAGGTGGCAAACTTTCTGTCCAAAGTCAAGATACAGAGAAATATTATGGTGTAGAGGATGTAATCTTTAACTTAGAACAATTAAATTTTTTTCTTGAAACTCTTAAATAATGACAGGTTGGACTTAAAGGGTAAAGTCAAGGCACAAAGATTACAAAGATTTTTTTGCTTTCATTTAACTTTTAAGTTGCTTTTAAAAGTTAATAATTATCATGTTACTCTCTTCTATAAAGGTGATAGACCTCCATTCTCGGCATTACACTATGTAACTTATATAGTACAAGTATTTGTTTTTTATACGCATTAAGAATTCAAATAGCGTAAATTTTTGCTTTGGTGGATTGGATTCATTTTAATAGAAAATACAAAAAACAACAATTGCTCAGATAAGTTCCAGATCTGTCTGTCTATCTATATACATATGTATCTATCTATCTTCTCGTCTATTTGCCTGTCTGTCTGTCTATCGATTTAACTTTAGTTTGGTTTGGTTTGATTTGTATTGAGTTTGTTGGTTTGGTTTGGTTTGGTTTGGCCGCACAGTTTGTGGCCTTTGTACTCGCTGACAGCTACGTGCTGCGCAAACTCAGTTCCAGACAACACCGAAAACATTTCAATTCATATATTGTACGCTTGCTCCAACCGATCCATACATCTATCCATCAATCTGTCTGTCCGTCTGTCCGACAGTCTGTATGTCTGTCTATATGAAACAAAAACTATAATACTTATAGGCTACAAAATGAAATTAATACATCATCATATAAATACAAATATAAGTATATTGGATTGAACGTTCTATAAACGTTTTTTCCTTGATCTTTTCCCCTCTGTTACACTGACTTTTTACTTCTAATTAAAAACAAAGATTGGAATCTGCCTGCTTCCCTGCTGATTTTAAATGCACTACTTCATATAATTCTTACTTGTATGATGTTGATGATGACTTGGTTGTTAATGTCGTTGTCGAGAAGTAGCTAGCAGGCCAGGCTCAAGCGATTAAATCTTGAAAAATATGCGCCATGTCACGCACATCATCGTGTTGGCATGGCATAGAATGGCAGGGCTAGACCCAAGTAGCCAGACTTTGCCACCGCCTCCGCATCTCATTCAAATCCAACAACCGAAAAATGATGTCGTCCACAACGAACTCATAAAGTCGCGTTCATTGTCAACAACAAAACATTGAATATATCCATTCATCCCATCCTAAAGATTTTGAACGGGATCAGATGAGATCAGATCAGTTCAGTTCAGTTCGGTCAGTAGTAGTAATCATAAAAAACATTTTCATTTTTGAATTATTGTATTTTTACTTTTCTTGTTCATTCATTCATTCTTTCCAACATTTTTATATTCTCAGTTCCATACTACCTTCCTTCATTCATTCATTCAATTTTTCATTTTAAGAATAGTAGTCTCGAAATTGTTGTGTCATTCTTTGTCATATCAATTTGACACGTCTGCGCGTACCTGTCTTTATCTCAAAACGAACTGATCTAAAGTGAACCATACCGAAACTAAGCAATCGACCGACCAACCCTACCCTAACCTAAGAAACCTGGTTCGCGTTGCGTTTTACCTGGGGTCGTCATCGTCATTATCATCGTCGACGCCGTTGATAATTTTCATGTTCTCGCTCACTAAATTGTCGCTTATTAAATTTGTCGTCACTCAAGTCTACTGTCTATCTGTTTGTCTTTGTGTCCATATGTCTGTCCGAATGTTTGCCTATCTAAGAAGGGGCCTTTGGTTTTATTTTGTCCCATCCCATCCCATCACATCCATGGTCCGTTTCATCTTTATCTCTCGAATTCAAACATTCCCTGTCTTGTCCCTCACCTGTATTTGTATCGTATCTCTTATGTTTCTGCCTTACTTACATACTTTTGCTTTATGACCGCTTCAAATTTAGCTGCGTTCATTTTGTATTCATTTGGGTTTATTGTCAAAAAATTATGACTTGTTTCTCGAAGTGCAAATAGCTCACTTCCTGTCGCGCTTCTTCTATCTATCTAACTACTAACTGAGTTAATGTCTGATTGTATGTCTGTATGTCTGGTTGTCTGTCTGATTGTCTTTGGGTATTTGGTATTTCTTTCGAAATCATTTTCATTATACATATATGTACATACGATACCTATGTACATATAACTCTATATATTAAGTTAGTTCTTTATTCGTTTGATTTTCTGATTATTATTATTTTTGTTATTTATTTTTTATTTTTTTGTTTTTTGAATTCTTTTGAAATATTTATTTGTTTGTTCATTCGTTCATAATGTTGTCTTGTGATAAGTCTTTCACAGGCATTTCGTGTTCTTGATATCCTCTTTCAGATAAAGATTTCAAGGTTTCGGTTTAACTCTGATACCCTGGTACCCAATTGTCTGGTTGATGTCATTTATTCCTTCTTTCGTTTCATTTCTTTTCTTTTCTTTTCTTCTATATTTCTTGAGTCTTAGTTAATTTTAAAGTGTTTTTTTTTTTTAAGGCATAAATCTTGAACTTGAAATTTTTATCAACATTGAAAATATTCATAAGATTGGATTGAATTGGAACTAAAGACTTTCTGAAATTGGTCAAAGTATCATGTTTACATAAATACAAACATATATTATTTTATATACTTATGTATGCTGCGTTTATACAATATTTTTGATGTATTATTTGGGTCCATTTATCAAATTCTTTCTATTCATGGTTTATACAAATGATTCGAAACTCTTTTTATGTAAAATTCAAAAATAACGAATGTACACTACTTCATTGGATAAAACATATGTACATGTGTAAAGAAAGAAAAATAAACTTCAATTTTAGATAAAGTATAAACCGGAAATAAGAGTATCTTCGACTCTACCGAAAATGTAATACTCATCAGTCGTCCTAGGATCCTGAAATTTACATGGTGGATGAATATGGCCAGCCACAATTTAATGAGGATACCTTTTAAAATCCCAATCTGCTCACATGACCATTGATCACTTGATTTATTAATTCTTACACTATTCAAAATTGAATAGAGGAAATTAGGCATAACATGAACATCGCATCAAGGAAACTCAATGAAGATCCATTTCCGTCCTCATCACGATTTATTATCACATGCTGCTGATATGTTAAATTCAAAGTTCTTCAATTACTGGAAGAGGTAGCCTTCATATAAAATTATTAAAAGTTACGTGAATAAAAAATTAGAAGCGAAAGTTCTCTTTTGTTTTGTTCTATTCATGCATAAAATATGTTCCTGAAAAATGAGTAAGTACGATTAAGTATTTGGGGAAAGGAAACTATAAATTTATATACCACATTCTAATAGCGAGGCTTTTCGAGAAACAGTGAATAAATTATCGTAAATAGTATAGTTCTTTTAAAGAATTCATAACAAGTTCATGACTACCTGCAGCAAGTTAAAGTTAAAAAATTAGCAGTAAACTTAAAACCTTGACAACGACAAATGTTTCAAATGTTTTTTTTTTTATTTTTTTTTTCTTTTCTTTTCTTTTTTTGTTTTTGCATCCGTATCCGCAAAGAAATGTCTAAACGAACAAATGAACTGCCGTCCATAAGTGAAGTGGAGAGTTAATGGCAAATGTAGACATCGGTCAAGATTTCTATGTACATACTTACTTAGTAATGCGTCAGTCACGTTTGCACCACAGATACATAAAAATATGACTATGAATAGTCAAACAGATATATATAGTAGATACATAAAAAGATACAAAGATACATACATCGATAACCAAAGAGATCAATTTATCAATAACTTGTATATTTCTTTATATACTGCAAACTGGTCAGCAAAATGTTGTTCACTTCGGTCACATCTTCAGCATTTGTTAATTATTTCCTTTTAGCTTTCATACTTATTCTTGAGCTCAATCATCAAATTAAAGAATAATTGAAGACATGAATCTTTGGTAGAACCCCACACAAGTCCTCTAATAACATTAATAAGGGACAATAATTTATTATTATCATTATCATCATCACTCTCATCATCATCATTTTCATCATTACTATCAATAGAATTTGATTTTTTTGCCAATCACAATGCAATTCATTTCCGTTCTATATATATCCATTTTCTTTTTTGTTTTGAATTGTTCCTATATTTTTTGTATTTTAGTTTAATAATGAGAAACATTTCCTTTTTTTTTTTTTTGTAATGGATGGAAAGTACAGTGATTTGAGACGCCATATGGTCACATATATTATATTCAGTAGTATGTTTTGATAACCAGAAAGAAAGGTATCTTCGACTCTGCCGAAGAGGTAATACTCTTCCCGCATCCCTTAGAAAACGTGTTTTGTATGGCAGCTGTACGATCCAGTAATCCTAGGTTCTTAAAATTTACATGGTTAATGAATATGAATCAGAAACTTATTGTATTAGTCCCCGCAAGGGGGACTGTGTCTTCTGTGTCGGAAGGTCAGAAGAGAAGAGTATTAAGAGAATTGACCCTGGTGGACTGATAAAAATTTTTGAAGGCAGCATGTGTGAGGGTGACTTCTTGACACCCTATTATTGAATGATCTCGTTCGGGGATTCGAGCTTTCGCCAAATTGCCTATACAAAAATGCGCCTATGTTTATCTATAGTTGTTGTTATAATGAGCATCATAAGATGAAGCGATTTAGCCATCTCATAAAGTGAGTCATGTTTCTTGTATTAATTTTTTGTCAAATATCTAAAACTCTTCAGAACTTTCCAATGAAAAGATGATGAGAAACTCGAAACGAAAACACCGACGATGATTTGTTGTTTGACTCATGATGTGAATTCAATTTTTCTGTTTCACTATTCTTCTTATTATTTTTTATTATTAAAGAAATAAATACATAAAAAAAAAGATTCTGTTTTTTTTTTAAATAAAATTTTTTTTTTTTTTGCTTTTATCAACAAATTTATGCCTCATTATTTTTTAATGTTGTTTCTTCTCTTTTTATGTTATTTATTTTTAATCTTTATTGTTGTTTAAAAATAAATATCAAGTTTGTTGCTCTTCGATTTCTTGTTTGTCTTGATAAGTTCATTTTGTTTTTGTCTGTTATTAGTATTACACCTTTATTTATATTATTCATTATAGCATAAATATGTATACAAAAAAAAAAAAAACATAAATTTTAAAAAATTTATTTTTTACTTTTTTATTTATTTCTTTTTTTTTTTGTCTTTGTTTTGTTTTAATTTTATCTTAATAAATTTGCTCAAACGATTTAAGTGAAATTTAATACCCATTCCAATGTTAAAATGGACATTGACAAAGAAAAATTGAGTATGGTTGAGGACTCAAAAAGCCTAACAATAATAATCTGTTAAGGTCTTTTTTTTTTTGGCTGACAATCTCCCAAATCAAGGTCAATTCTCTGAGAACAACCCTATGTTTTAAAAGCTTCCAATTGAAAAAAGTTTGTGAGCGATGAACTCCGACACCACTTGACCGATCATTATAAAAGTTGGCTCATATATTTATTTTTTCGTGGAGAAGGTTTTTATGCTATTGATTTTGTTGCAACTCGCCATTAGATGGCTTTGCAGTGCACTAACATAACGTCGAAGGCATAGCAGCGCACGCCGTGCAACGTTATTATATTATAAATAGAACTAACAGTTAGGTATGTCTCAACTCATATGCTCATACTTATGTATCCTTCGTGCAAGAAAGAAAAAGCGGTTCACATATAATTATGGGCCTCTAAATAAGCAAAAGATCTAGTCGATCATTAAGAAGCAGTCAAGATGAGTTTTTGGTATGGAGCTGTTGTCAGTGAATTAATGTGTTAAGTGCAAGTTTATCCACATAATTACGTTTACGCCTAGAACGTTCTTCTTTTGCTGGCAGTGCCTGTAAGTCCATGGTATATAAATATTTATTCCTATTATAACATGGAGTGCCTGTGATCGTTCTAAGGATCTTGGATTGAGCACTTTTGTATAACTTCAATGCAATTGCGGTTCCGAGAACTATATGTTCAAAATAATTTGATAACAGAGGTTCATCTAACTTATACACAAGGCTCAGACCAGATTAAGTGTTAATTAGCCAGTAGAGACTTTGTGCTCTTAGTTTTATATATGTCTGCTTAGCTTCTATGTGTTTTCGCCAATTGAGGCGTTTGTCTCCAAAATCGACAAAATAAGTTACCTCCTGAGTTTGAGGTATTATAGCGCCATTTCAAATTGCTGGAAAGTTAGTCCGACAATTCAGTGTATGTAAATGTAAAGTGATTATTTTTGCTTATTCACTTTTATTCTTCAGTTCGATAACCACTCTTGAATTATACACTTACTCGACTATATAATTTTTGATAGAAATGTCAAGGTCAATAGCTTAGTATTTCATTTTAATATAATCAAACCAATCAATTTAAATTCAATTAAAACACTAAATTTGTATTGTATTCTTTCATTAATCCCCATTTGGTATCAAATCGGAGCTACTTTTAGATTTTAATCTACATACTAAATTGAAAAGAAATCAATAAATTAGCGAAAACAATAAAATATTTAAGCGAATATTATTATGACTTAATTTAGTCGGGAAAAGCGAATCAGTGGATCATAGACCCTAAAAAAAAAAAAGGAAAGCAAAAAAAAAAACAAACTTACAATATTATTAATCAACTTCTTCTTCATTCACACAAAATATTTTTAATGTTTTTGAATTTATGCGCTGGCGTTTCTTTAATGGGCACTTGAGGTGTTGAAAGATGTAGGCGCCAACAACATTTCAATTTCAATTGCCTAGCGGCATCGGTTAATACTAAATACCAAAAACAACAAGATATCCAGTGGGCGGATGTTGACGCGAGACACGAGACGCGATGACACGATTTGGGCGTACAATTTTTGTTATATTCTTCACAAGTATCAACAGTCTCATCTCTTATCTCATCACTCAACAACATTTTCAATGCAAATAATCTATACATAAAGATTATCCCTTACCTTAGATGACAAAACTAAACTAAACTGAATTGAATTGGTTAAATAAAATATTTAGGTACATATTTATATATATATAATATCTCACTCACTAAACACACTTAACTTATTATAAGTAGTTCGTCAATTTTCGAAATTCAAATCAAAACAATAAACAAGAAAATAAACAATTCTATTAAAATGTTAAAACTTTTTAAAATAAATTGAATGTAAAATTGAGATCAAAGCTCCCGAAAAATATATATGTATATAGAACAACAATATAATCGGTTGGGTTCAACTAATGGATACCCTATTCTACGGTATTCTAAATAAACATAAGCGAAATGAGTTAATATTGACTTTAATAAGATCTTAAGAGATTCACAAAACATACATAATGGAAATTATAAAATATACTATAAAATTTTGTAATGGTTCTAGACTCTACTTATGAAAAGTATTTTGATAAAAATTTCCTATACTAATTCTAAATTTTCTAAGCAATTTTTGTAATCTAAATACTAGATTCAAATATTTGTGGATGTTAAAAACAAAATGTTAAGTTTGTTTTTTTTTATGGTCTTTAAAACATATGGCAAAATGATTGAACCTATGATACCTTCCTAAACATATTATTATTTTGGGGGCCTAAATACTAGTATATGTTTCTATAAACGAATAAACTTAATATACTCTCCTTGAGTACAGGGTATGTTATAGATAAATTTATTAGTAAAAGACCAAAGAAAAAGAAATAAATAAAAAATAAATTAGGTTTATTGCATTTCATGTGAAAAATTGTTAGAAAAATGGTTAGGTAGCCGTCGCCGTTGTTGTCTGGGAATTTTTCGAAATTTAATTCAATTCACTTTAATTCAGTTAAGCGACTTTGTTATCGTCATCATCATCATCATCATCATCAACATGATGATCATAATGAAGAACTAATTTTTTTGTTGCCCCATTAATTGGCACAAAATTATTGTGCGTTCATTCAATTCGACACGATCCAATACACTCAATAATACAATATATACGCATATGTATGTGTGCGATACTTACAACAAAAGGAAATATAACATAATATAATCGTAACATACAAGTAAGTAAGTAAGTTTGTTGTAGAAACCTTGTTCATTTGATCATTTTTCATATGATTGAAAGCCAATCAAAAACAAAAATTAAAACTTGTAACAAAGAAAAACAAAAAGAAAATAAGTGTAGAAATGGAGAAAAAAAAATTCACGCACCAGAAACAAACAATTCTCAAAACGCTTCAAATGCTTGAAATGTTCAACTTTTGATCGACGACGACGAACTTCCGAAAAATCCCAATTAAATATCAATTAATTAAAAACCCATAACGGTCTCTTTAATGTTCATTTATGCGTTCGTTTATTTTAACGATTCATTTTCTTTTCTTTTGTATTTCTTTTATATTTTAAATTCTCTATCTTTAAACAAAATTTGCCATAAAAAAAAACCAAGAAAAACATTGTTAAAACAAAAGTCTAACCTAAATTTACATACACTTCAATTGTATTAATTATTTGCTGAGTAGATACTATTCCATAAAATTTACATATTTCTCGCTTGGTGAATCAATAAATTTAATCCATTAATAACCCCCACAGTAATTTAAAGCATTTTCTTACTTGAAAAATTAATATAAATCTTATAGTTTTTGGAAGAAATGATTTATTTGACTAAAAAAAATATATTAACCATTCTGTACTATGAAACACACTCATTCTACGTTGTAATAAATGACTTTAACATTTCTTAAATTACTAGGATTATCGTTCGCACCGTTCATTTTATTTGGGTGTCAGAGTATGGTTGCATGGAAGGGAACTGAGCTAGTGCTCTTATTGGACCAAAACTAATAACCACACCAATATTGGACAGAAAAAAAAATTAAAAATATGTCCCAGAAATGAATGCAAGAGATCCTGAGGCTTAATAGCACGGTTCGGCTTCATCACGCTACTCAAGCTTGTTTTGCTTCGAAGTTGCTAATAAAATAAAACTTAAATCATAAATATTATTGTAATAAAAGAAACAAAAATGAATACTACATTGAATATAAAAGTGAAATTGTTTAAGTATTTGCAATTTATCAATCATTGCTTGTCATTCTCAAGAAAAAGGTATTTGCAATTAACCACAACACTAAATTGTTCCTTTTTAGTTCGAAAACAGCTGTTTTCGGTTCGCAAAAAAAGTTCTTTTCTCACTCACAACACTGGAAAGCCGAAGCGGAGCCACATAGTTGATGCTTCTTGACAAAATCTGTGTAACTTGTTCCATACGATGCCAAAGCTTGGAAAACGTCAGAAGCCACGAAGCTTGGTATTTTGTTGCACATTAATTCAAAAGAGTATCCATTCATTTCTTCTAAAACTAAAAAATATACATTTACATAGTATGTGAATAATTCTTAATGACTAACGTAGATTAATATTAATAAAGAAGAGGACACAGCAAATCATTTGTTATGCCACTGACCAGACTTCGGTAACTAGATAACCACTACCTAGAACAACAGACTTGTCTATAATTTTTGGAATTCATAATGATTATCAGACTTTCGTAGGAGCATCTGTAATTATGGGGTAAGTTGCAATGATGGCCCAGTTGAGTCCGCACTGACCAAGTGACTAATTCCCGCCATCCCCCAATCTATCTAATAAACAGACCAATAGACCATCGTTGTGTGTAACATTTTTGGAAATGTGAAATATAATAGGAAACGAATACAGACTCGTATTTAAATTGTAAGTTAATCGATTTCTATTTCAACTTTCCTTCTTTCCAACTATAAATTGGTTGAACAACTAATTAAAAAAAAAAATTAAATTTATTTGAAAACAAACATAAAGAGAAAAAGTAGTAAAAGTATTTAAACATCGAGCAAACAAAAAAAAATAAATGTTTACTTTTCATATTGACAATACAAAATTAGAGAAAATCAATTCTCATTTAAAACAATTTTCTAATAATAATTTGCTTATTTTATCACTCATCTTATTAACGTAATATTGTAAGTAACATAATTCCATAATTGCACTTATTATAATAATCTGTCATGGGTCGAAAACAATTTTGGGTAAAACAAATACAAATTTAAAACTCTAGAAGAAGAAAATCTTTGATATGAGAATCTATTTTTCAATTCTACAAGCTTATGAATATATAGATGCCCCATTTACGTTTGCAGATTCAGTTCATGGATCTACCTTTTATATAGCAACAGGATTTTATGGAATTCATGTTTTAATTGGTACAACTTTTTTATTAATTTGTTTATTACGACATTTAAATAATCACTTTTCTAAAAACCATCATTTTGGATTTGAAGCAGCATGCAAATAGGACTTATTTGTACTATTTATGTCGGCTTTTAAAGACTATTTTTTGATAAAGTCTACACTGATCTATGAACGCGAGAAATGATTTTGAAGATATTTTTTTCAAATTGTTTGCTTTGAAAACTAATGGAGAATGATCATGAATCTATTATTTTTCGACAATTTAAAATGTTTCTCCATCAAAATTACTCCAATCAAGACAGTCGTAAAAAGAAATTTGCCTTGAGTTTCGTAATTGGAGAAGTGTCCTCATCTATAACAAACTTCCCAAAAAAAAAATCCATTTAATCAAAGAAGTAAAATAATAGCATCGCTTGGAACACATCTATGACATGTACTACATTCAAATCATTGAATAAAATTTGGTCTTTCAACTGCATATCAATCTTAAATAAACTTAGCATTTTCTAGTTTGAAACCACATTGTTATATAGATGCGAGTCTTGATCTGTATTGGTAATTCTTTCACGGAATGGCAAATATTTTACAATTAACTAGTAAAAAGACAATATATAATACATTTAATTTATACTATATCGCGGTGCCGAGCACAGGGATTGATAACATCTATCAACGGCCCCTTAGATATACATATATCCGAAGATATGCCATACTTATTTCGGTCGCATGACTCATCCCTTTGTGTGGAGTTGAGGTCTATCTTAAACCTATGCCGCTATATGTGTCATAGCACTCGGTTGTATAGCTTCACGTCGAGTTAATACTCTTCCCACAACTACGCAACAAGCACAGCCACCAGGATACTCCCATAAAGGGGCTGTCTCCATTGGTAAGGACGGAAATAAGTTCCGTTGCCCCTTAACCACCAGGGGTACCAGGCAAAGCATCTGGTGGCTGACTAGATCAGAAGGGTCAACGGCGAATCTGCCGAGTTGCTCTGTGGTAGAATCACTAAATTTCAAGAAACCGTAATACCCCTAAACCGTAGCCTCATACAAAAAATTGTTTACTTATGACTAAACTGAATGTATTGTTAGATTGCTTGTTTTGATAAATTCAGAGAAGTAACGGGTCACTATCGATGTTCAAAACAAAATATGTGATAATAACTGTAACAGCAGACAATATTTTATTTATTTCTTCATGCATTTATTTTCTTCCACGTGCAATGTAAGAACTGAGCTAAGCAGGTTTTCCTATGTAGACAAACCTATACTCCAAATTTCATAAAAAAAAAAAACCTGACACGTCTGGAATTTGCTCAAAAATTTCTACACATCATCATCATTTTGTGAGTAAGTATTATGAACTGATGAAAGTTCCTTTCACTAATATGCGTCAAAAAAGAAAATATTCTGAAAAATTCCAAAAAAAAAATGAAAAATACTTTACACCTGGCTGTGAACGCACCTGTGTTTGTCTTTGGAAATTTAGTACCAATTGATGATTCCATCATGATTCAGGGTCAATATTTAAATAATTTTAATTGATTACGTATTTACTTCAGGTGACAAATTGTTTGAACCGTCATTTATTTTGCAACAAGGCAATACTACATGTCACAAAGCCAACAACATGCCAGAGGAGAAAGAGTTCATTATACTCTTCACGTAGCAAATAGTATTATAAGTTTGTCATGAAGTTTTTAATGTAAAGAAGGAGACATCGTAGACCACATAAAGTTTATATGTTCTTGAGCAGTGCGCCGCGACAAATTAATATAGTCCTTCACTTTTTGAGCTTGACAGCTGAAATTTTGTACAAAGGTTTCTTTTTACCATACGCAGCACATTTGTCGGAATCAGCCAAATCGACCCACAGGAATTTAATGTTCTTATTTATGGTTCGATCGAACTGAAATTTAAACATTATGAGTTTCTGGTCCATATCCAGCCATGTAAATTTCATGATCCTAGGGCTACCAGGAGGGGTACCTCCCATACAAACCCACATTAAACGACAAACTTATAAACAGTAATTGTACACTCAAACTATATTCTTTGTTGATACTCAAAGTGTAACACAGAGCAAAAACGTTTTCTAGCGGAGGCGTGAAAAGTATAATATCTTCGACATAGTCGAAAAAACCCTTCTTTCTGGTTTTTCCTGGAAATTCTAAAAAAAAATTTACAATTTTTTTTTATCTGCTCTGATCTACTTTATTTATTTTTGATTGGCCTCACCCTTATCAAAAGTAAGCAAGGAAGCAAGTGAGATTACACTTTAAATCATCTTTGTGATTTCCTGTTTATTTCAAAAATTTTCAAGATTCAAAAACTGCTGCCTGAATTCTGCTGCTGGTGCATGCAATTTGATAATGTAGATGTTGTTGATCGTTATAGTAAGTAAGTGAGGCGCAATAAAACATCACAGATGCCGTTTTGTTTTCCAATTTACATACATACATACACACACACATGTACTTACATTTGTATATTCACATATTTGTTGGATCGTTGAATGTTCATGCTCATACTTGTAACGGTAACGCATGCGCGCGTGCGGTAGCAAATGCAACTTGAACAGCATGCAACATGCAATGCTTCAATTACATTTTTATGCAGAAAATCAACTTCAAGCAACATTCAGTTTCTCAGTCCCTTATTCCTTTCTTATCTTTCTATCATTGTGCTAGCGGTTCTTAAATTGTAGTTCGCAGGGGTTTGCAAAGCGAATTTACCATTTACTTTACATCATCTGCCGGCCTAAAATTCCTTAAAAAAATTCATTTTAAAATTATTGAAGAATTTGAGTAGATCAATATGGGGTTGCATCCTATGAAATTACAATATTAATACAAAAATTATTTTTTAAAAACAGTGTAAAATTTCTAAGGTTAAAATGGTAACCTTAGAAATTTTACACTGTTTTTAAAAAATAATTTTTGTATTCAAGAAAAAAACAAAAACTTCGTTGCTCAAGAGGCTGTTCGCGGACTATATAAGAACCGCTGGTGTATGTATTTTAAATTGAATTACATTTTGGAAAAACTTTTGCCACACAGAAATCAAAGCTCAGCAAGCACATGTCTGAAGCATGATTTCTTGCAATTTGCAACAATCTTTTATTGTTACATTTTAAATCATCCTTCTGCATAATCAAAATGTTATTATACTTTTCACTCTGGTTTGGACCAGATATTATCACTTTGACTTGATGTTTGTAACGCATACCATAGAACCATAGGTCGGAAAGCCCTTAAAGACTATGCTGTTTGCTTTTAAGCATTCGAGTTGATACAGATAAAGTTAATTATCATATTCAACTGGTATGTATCAGGTATTAGTACTCTTCAATTACTGGAAGAAATAGTATTCTTACAATAATATTGTTTTAATTTTCCAAAGTATTCCTTCTGTTTTATCTTTACATTATTATTTTGTTATGATAACGAAAGGAAAAAACATTTTCAAATCGAATGAAAGGTGTGTAATATTTGGCAAACCGAACCGAATTTGTATGTGATTGCATATGGTAAATGCTGACATTGCTTTGATATTTATTGAAGTTGACGTTATGTTGATCTTAAGTTAATCATACTTAATTATTGTATATCAACATTATCATCTTCATCATCAGTTTCCTCATAGCAAGAAACAAATGCATGTCAAGAAGACTTCTATGGAGGTTACTTGATATCTTCTTTGCACTAACTCAGTTAGCTTCTTGTATCATCATCATCAGCATTACATATACGAAAGATACAATGCCTTCAAATGTGAATGTAGTACATATTTCAATTGCTATTGTTCATTCGATTGTTTTAAGTGCACTTCACACAGTAGTCTTCTGACTTTTTAGTCGTATGTTTGCATCGAAGACCTCAGACCTATAGTGGAAAGAGAAATTGTATTGTATTATCTCACGATGCCAAGCAAAAGATTGATGTCTTTCAATTATCTCCTTAGCTTGGGGTTGAGCAATATCATCAATGGATCTTAAACCAGACTCAAAGCAATACTCTCATAAATGAACCTTTTCTGCAACTTAGTACGGAATAAAATTCCTATATTCCAGTACTACCGTATTGCCAGACACCAAAACAAAATTTGAGCCACGGGTTCAAAAATATGCACTACACTCATGTATATGACTTTTTTCACTGATACGTTTATTGCACTCAATCCTCTTTTATCAATGTTATAAACGACTGCAGATCAATTGTTGATGAGTTAAACATAATTACTCCCTTACTAAAATTCACGAATCCATTCGTTCTCTCAAGACTAAAAAAGCCTCTAGTCCAGATCAAATACTTAGTGTGTCTTGCAAATCTTCGTAAAATCACGCTTTTCTACCTTGGACGTATTCTAAATCCAATGCGCTAAACAAACTAAACTTCCCATCTTCTTGAAAAATTGCTAAAATTGTGCCAACACTAAAGTCTTCTCTAAAATATTAATAGTTCGACTGTATTCGTCTTTAGCCGCCAACAATACTCTGCCAGCCGTCCATATTGTATTTGGAGTTAAGTTTAGTTGCATTCATCCTCTAAAACAGCTTAAGAAATTAGCAGCCTGCTTTACATACCGCAGTTTACATAATAACATTCAATCTGAATTGAAAGACGCATGATATGCTTATTATTCAAGACGTTGGGAGATAATAGTTAATACAAGTGAAACTTACGCTATTTAATTCCCAAAAAAAAAATCGCAAAGTCTGTTTTCTTCCGAATTCCAACCTAATAGTAAATGGTAAAAATATCTAGTAAAAGAACAAAATTAAATAGCTTGGAGTCTACCTTGGCAGTAGCAACAAGCAAAATGTACATATAACTCTAGAAAAGATCAGTAAAACGATCCGTATACTCTATGCATAAATCAACCGTAGATCTAAGCCACCCGTCCAAAACAAATGAATAATATGAAAGTCTATATATGTACCCATTTTGTTATATTGTTAGGGAGACTCAGACCCACCAAACTAAACTGCAAATCGCTCAAAACATGCATTTAAAAATGATTCTACTTGATCTACTTTTCTAAGTATTAATCAACAGCCTTACTTCATAAAGTACGGGTGTTAAGATGATCTGTGAGAAAATCATTCTAACAAAAACTGCTTTTAATCATAGAAATTCTCTTTTTTTTTCACTAAACTTGTATTGGACCAATACTTTTCTACACCAAGTTCTATGTTAGTATAATTATTTACTGGTTTTTTAGTTTATAAGATAGTTAGTTACTTATATCCTATATGACTTGAGGGTTTTCCCCTTTTCTCTTATTAAAATCAATTAATCAATATTAAATCCGAGAGTTTTCTAAGTTGTAAAGTTATGTAACCCTAACCAAAAATTTTCAAACACTCTAGCTTGAGTGACACCTTGAGTATGTATAATACATATATATCTAGTTGATAAAGCACAAATTAATTAAAGATCCATTATCACAGCCATCATCATCTAAACAAATGGAAGACAAAACCACGTTAAAAATGTTTTATTTTTCCATAGTCTCCTAAAATAACAATGAAACAATGTGCTTTCAAAACCTTCTTTGGTGCCAAAGACCAAAGTTGTTTTGTATTTTTCTATTATAGCTTTTCATTCATTTCAGATGAAGTTCAATTGGGGAGGGAATTTTTTTCTTATTATTGTTATTGTTGTTGAGTTTTTCGTTCTCATATTTATAGTGTTTGTTGTTAATGTTAAAGGTGTCATCATTATTAAATACTATAGTCATTTTAATTGCCTTCATACAATAATTATGAATATATCTTGTCATTTGTCACAAATTTACATTTACCATCTTATACCCTTCATTCTTGATTTATTGTAAATACATATAGTAAATTTATTACTTTGTTGCGATCCAATTCAAAACACCCCTTTCTACCTGATTGTAGCTTTTATCAGGTTTGGTTCAATCAAAACAACAAATAATACTTATTAATAAATATCGTTGAATATCGCCTGCAGTATGCTCGGTGGCAATGGTCCCCTTTCACTAGTTATTCACCAGTCCCTTTTGCTCTAATGAATTCCTAGTCATCTGGTAAACAGAGGCGTGAACATTTTTCGATACAATTGAGTGTCGAAACCTTGTTAACGTGGAGGCTACCAATCTTGTGTATTTAATATGGATTGGCAGCACTGCCCAATAATTTGTGAAAAAATGAGATGCTATACGGTGGCAATTGACCTTGCCCAATGACATCGTCATGTTTTTTACATGTAAAGGCATAGGAATGGAACTAGTACTGGTGTCAAAGGAACTAGTTCCGAACTTGTTTTGACTGAGTGGTCATTATAACATATGTCGTTTCAAGGTTTCAATAAGAACTGTTCATTCATCGGAAAATTTGAAGAAAAAAAATTAATATTATGTGTATTGTACTACTATATATAATATAGTATAGTAGGTGCATGTATAAAAGGGTATTTCATTTTCAATGAAACTATGTACAATAATATTAATGTAATGCCACCTTTACCTTTGGCTCATTTAGTTTGACTTTTGTCATTTTACATTGTTTTTCACACATTTTCTTGTTCACAATTAATTACTCTTACTACTTATGTACAATAGTACATATATCTGACGTCTATAATTTTCTGTTTGTGTTTTTGGGATTCTCGTGGAATCTCAAACATTCCATCAGCAACATTATACTTAATCTTACTTAGTTGTATGTATGCATGCATGCTTGCATATATACATATCTATGCGAACATACATAAATGTTTGTATGCGTACTTCTATCAACAATTTTGATCATCGTCATCTTTATCATCATCATTATTGTTGTTATTATCATCATCACGTTCATTATCATCATCGTCATCGAGTTGCTCGTTCGCATGCCATTGGAGAAAGCATGCTGAAGTTGAAGGCAATGAATACCATGCAATGGCTTGGATGGTTGCCACAAGCCAACATTACTCTATACTGCACTACATATTTCTCTTGTACTTGTATAGTAATTTGTGTATTTGCATGACAACACATTGGTATATACTTGAACACGTATATATACAGTGATATATATAAGAATGAGTTTAGTGAACTTCTTGAGCCCAGTCACCACATTCCTTCAACATTCGCCTGAAGCATTAACAGAGGCAAGAATAAAATGAAATACATAGGTACTAACAATAAATGTGTACCAAGGAAGAAATGTAAAATGGTAGAATGGTAACATGGTAACATGGAGAAAAGCAATCAAGTGATCGTAGTTCAAAATTTATGTGCTCATTCTGCCTTTGCTTTCTTTACCACTTTCCCAATGATACTACAACAAAATGCACAATATAAAAATTCACAACAAAATATCTGTCTGTCTGGCTGACTGCCTGCTAGGAAACAGCTCATGAATTTTGACAAAATTAAAATGTCGTCATTGTCCATATCAGCACTGTAGTACGCGGATACCAGAAGTGTCATTACCGAGGGTCCCCAAAATCATTTTGGCAATAACTTTCAATACCCAACTTTTCCAGATTTTTTCCAAAATTTATTACATACTTATAATACAAATTATAAGGCTTAGTATCTACCGCTCTCATTTTATTTTAACAATAGTTATGTATTCATTATTATAGTATAAGTTTATATAGAATTAAATACTAAAAAGAGTAACCAGTAATTCTAATAAAAATTTAGAAAGTTTAAATAGGAGTATATTTCCGACCTACAATTCTTAAAGTTCATTAAAAAAAGAATCATTGCAAAACACATTAAAAACTTATTTAACCCTTTAATCTTTCTAAGAATGCCTAGGGATGGCCTTTTGGATGGGATCCACATAAGAAAATGTTGTCCAGAGAGAGAGTCCGCGCCAAAAATAAGTTTTAGACTCGCTGTCAGTTTTTCAATTCAGTTTTTTTTTTATAATGCCTGCTCTACATTTAGACGCAAAAACGTACATGGCTTACCTTTATGCCACCATAAGACGCCCCACACTGCCGCCAGGTTGCCATTCACCTGATCGATCGAACATACGATTGAATCAATCGATCGGCCGATGGACGATTAGACTGTTGTCCGTTGCCGCTTGGACAAGCCAAGCCATTTTTGGTGAACAATGACCACATAATTTTTTTTTTTTCATTGGCGTCGTTGGCGGCAGTTGGTGATCACTTTACGCTGATAGCGTTACAATAAGAGAACAAGAAAAGTATTGAATGTAAGGATTTTTGTTGTATGTAACGCCTTCATTCTTCAATTGCCTCTGTGGACTGCATATATACTCGTATTTCTGATGTTTCTTCTTCTTTAGTGTATGTTCATAACTTTTCTTGTCTGCAGTCTGTTGTTGTTGGAATATAGTTGGACTTGAGTTGGTTTCGTTTGGTTTAGTTTGAAGTTTGTAGTTTATTTTTGGTTTAGTTTAACGAGCGCTTGAGCGCTTCAGTTAAAAGCTTTCGATACTTTCATACTTTCGATCGTTCGTTGTGGTTTCATTGATTTCGTTTTGGTTTGCCCATTTTTGGTGGAATGCAATTTAATTTGCATGCCTCTGTTATAAATTTTTCAAATGTTCGTTCGTATGTTCGTCGCATGCCAATCGACCGATATAGTAATCCCAACATGTCCCATGCCCCATGCTTCTAAGTCCAAAGCCACAGGCCACACACCACCAGCCTGGCTGGCGAGGCAGCACCCATCATCAAGTCAAATCGCTCCAAAAAAGAAGAAAATTTGTACAATGAAACCTACATATATTAGTGTCTCTCTCTCTACAACAATAACATACTATATTCAAACTATATACTATTGTGTTTTATTTTACTTTTTTTTTTTTTTTTTCACAATTTATTTGATTTTCATTGCTTTTTCGAGCGTAACTAAAAGAGATGCCGCCGCCATCTGAAATTGATTGTGATCTTGCAAATTTATTAAAATTGTCTTCGATTCGAGTGCAAGGGAAATCAAAGTTGATCAAGATTTTTGTTATCCATTGAAAGGTTAAAATGAAAATTATTTATTTAAAACAATAAAAAAAAAAAACAATACCGAACATTTAATTCGGTTCACCAAAGCTTAAATATATCTTCAGCATTTTTGAAAGCGAAAGGTTATACCCACATCCAATAATCGGAGAACTCTGTTCTCAATATGCCATTTGTATACTATACTAAAACACACTGGCATCGTTAAATCGATTGATATATGCAATATATCAATAATAATTTAAAGGGTCTCTGACTTGTAACAAATGATTGCTAAGCGTCCAATTTTTAAGAGATCTCAGATAGGGTTTTTTTCCCTTTCCTTCCAAAATGATTTTAAACTGCTGATTTGTTGCACTCTATGCTCAAGATAGGTTCTTCCTTCGATCTTCCAAGAAAGTCTAGTCGCAATTCCATATTTTATCATACCAGATTCAAATATTTTTTAAGTATTTAATTTCGTCACTTAAGAATACAATCTTTAAAACTTAAAACGTTTTATTGTTATGGTTTTTGTTGATGCAAATGAAAGTCTCTCAGTTTTATTAGAGAAATAAAGGGTTTCTTCTTAGCCACATGGTCTTCAATATGAGTAGTTGATTGACATTGAGAATCCTAATTGTATTCTTATGTATGGTACATATAGTTTTCTTTAAAATATCATTAATTTTACTTTGCATACCGATAAATGATGATCTTACAGGTTTTCGTTTAGAATTTTTTGGTTTCTAAAATTCTTTACTGTAAAATTGGGATCACTAAAATTTTATTTTTATTATAATATATGAGGGTGATTCAATAAGTACCCATTTTAGAAATGGAGCGGCAAGTTTTTCACAGATTTATTTTCTTTTTTCACTTAATCTCTTTTTTAAATCCCGCTTTGCCAAACTCTACAAAATACGCTTCTGTCTCGATGATAGCATCCTCGTTTGAACAAAATTTTTTTGGCCCGAGCCACGTTTTCATATTCGAGATCTGAAAGAAGTCACTGGGTGCGGGAGCAATTTGGCCTCTTCAATTTTGGATGAATATGCTGGTGAGTTATCTTGGTGAGACAGTACTTTTTTCTTCGCCAAATGCAACCGTGTCTTCTTCCATTTTGTATTTAATCGGTCCAAAAATGTTGTGATTGTTCCTTCTTGCTGCAAAAAGACAAGTGAGTTATTCTCTTGGAATGCCAAAAAAAATCATGGCCATGACCTTTCTTGTCGATGCCTCCTTTGAAGCAGATTCACTCCGAAAAATTTATTGTTTTGATTGCCTCTTGATCTCTGGCGAAAAATAATGGAACCAAGTTTCATCAGCAATTTCAAACCTCTGCAACTCCAGCCGTTTTAAAGCACGGGTACTTGTGGATCAAACCTCGCATTATCTTCAATCACTTTGCTTATTTTTTTTCAAAACACACATTGAATTAATTTTATTATTGCCTTCGCCAATTATCATAAATAGGTTATTGGCATAGATGTCCACAGGTTTTGACTTAGGGAAGCCGCACAAATCAATATTTTCCCATAGATGAATAACTCAACACATAAAATTTTGTACTTAGTTTGTCAGCCCAAAGCTGTAGACTAGGTCCATGGATCTCCCCTGGCGCCCTCGTTAATTCCTGTGTTTCATGCTCTTCCATTTTATTTTTTTTCTGCTCTTATGCCTTACAAACATGATTATTATTTATGATGTTGATATTTATTTGCCTTATAGTAGTTTCATGCAGCGGAAGTCACGTTTTCATAATCAATATTATATTAATTTAATAGAAAAAAAAATAATTGCAATATTTTTTTATATATAATAAAATTGAGTTAAGTTGAGTTGATTTAAGATGAAATGAGTTTGAATAAAATAAGTTTCAAGTTTCTAAAATGATAATGGGTAGCTTAGTTTAAAGATAGAATAGGATATGATAAACTGGCTGCTGCTGTCCACAGAAGCGAGTTATGGTCCAATGTAAGTGCCCTAAGCTTCACTAAGTATTCCTTTTCGCCTTATTGGTTTGTAAGACCCTATTGATAGAGGAGACAAGCACCGACATTTCTTTAAATTACTTAAAGTTTCTTTATATATTCTCCCATTAAATTGAATATTCTTTATAACTTTTTAAAACTGAAATTCCTTTGAAAGAAAATAGTATGTATGTAAAATCAATCTGTCTAAAGCTTATGTTTTCTTATCTTTTTATTGAAGAAATCTTTATAAGATGTTAAAGAAAAACATCCGTAAGACGGCTTAGAACAAACAAACATAATTTTTTTTTCAAAAATTCCAACAAACAAACTTTCCAATCACAATCACAAGTGAATTAAACTTAAGACACAAATAGAGAACTAAAGATTCCCATGGTTTAACTCTTGATTTTCTATTAAAGCACTTAAAGCGCCCACACAACCCACAAAAGCGGGAGTTTATTGGTAGCCATAATCGAAGTCCGGCCCACGTACTAAAATGAAAAAGAAAAGAAAAACACAAGAAAATCTAAATTGAAAATTGAAAAGAAAAAAAAACACATCTATTATACTAAATACATACATAGAAAGATATTTTCTCAAGAATTGAAAATGATATCATTAAAAAGAATAGAAGAGAAGAGAAGAGAAAAACAACAATGAAAAGAAAAATATTTTTTTGAAATAGGGGAATGCCTTGATTATGGGAGAAACAGCACATCCAAAGTCTAGACAGACTCATATACCATACATATGTACATATGTATGTACGAGTATGTATATTTCTATAATAGATACTTAGTACCATACCCAAGTATACAAGGTGTGTGTTAAAAGTTTCCGAACTTTTCTGGCAGGGCATTTTCTGGTGCCGCCATCTTTGTGTGAGTATATGCGTTTGAAAGATACATTATTTCAAGACATTTGGAACAGTGGAATTGGAATTATTGCGTTTTAAGTGACAGTACCTTGTGTTAGTTGGTCGACGAAAAATCATGGAGCACACCTTGTATTATAGGTTGATATGTCTAAAGATACAACAAAACAGTGGAAAAATAGACATTCTCATGCATCATTACCATTAACTTCATTTATTTGATAATAATATTAATAAAAGTAATAATAATAATACAATAATATTCAAAATATATTGTAATGATGAAATTTACGAGTATCTGTACCAAAAAGGCAAACACTCTTCTTGAGATTATGTTAAGCTCTTTATACACTATACTTTATGAAAGAAATTAAAAAAATATGCTAAGTTTTAGTGAATGAGCAGCCTATGAACGATTAAAGTCTCAACACATGCCATTCACAATGTCATTGTACACATGAAATGACAAAGAAACAATGAAAAGTCGAGATAAAATACACATTCCTACAATAAGGAAGTAAAACATATATACCATTTCACCGATAATTTAATACCTTTCACACACGCTCAAATCATCCTAGTCCATAGCACAATCGACGGTCAGAAAAAATAAATTTATTTCAACGAAAAGCAATGAGAAATTATTGAATTTATTGTTTTGTTTTTTTTTTTTTATTTTATTATGACTGCTAACATTAAATAAACTTTAAGTTAACAGGAAAGGTGTAGCACTGGCTGCTAGGACCTTTGGATAAAATTATAGAAGTATTTTGAAATAAAAGTCCATAATTTAATAAATGTAATGTTTTGTGAGTTCTAATTTGGAGTCCACAGTGGCATTCAGTTCTGAACAGATGGTTTTTATTTTGGTTATGCACAAAATACATACAGTCTTTGTTTTTTGCATTTCCATCTGTCGTTCGTTAAGTTCGTATGGAACCCATTTTCCAATATTGCTTGGCTCTCAAGCGATCGAAAACGGCTTGCTGGATGACATTTAATTGCTATGCCATCAGTTTTTGTATTTATATATCGTCTGCATCCTATAATCCGAAACTATTTGACATCTTCAAACTTATTTGATCGATTTAAATGTTCAATATATGACCACTTTTGAATCGTTGAAAACAGCGGTCACAAGTCTTGTCAATTGAAGCGAGCTCATCGTAAGTTTCCACAAGAATTCGGTGACTTTCCGATGGTTTTTGCTTTTGTTTGATTAATTAAATCAGCACGTGCCTTCAAATTTCGATATGTCCGAAAAAAAAGTATCAGAAGTTGCCAGAATTTCAACTCTATATCTTATTTACTATTGTTAAAAAAGAGAACATGTATCTTACAAGGTGTGTGTTAAAAGTTTCCGAACTTTTCTGGCAGGGCATTTTCTGGTGCCGCCATCTTTGTGTGAGTAT
>JBANCV010000212.1:0-61185 GCA_037040105.1 Amiota albilabris
AACACTAAAGTAAACTAAAGACATATATATATATATATATATGTGTATATATATAATTATTATTTTATTATTCTTTTTTAAATTTTCTGTATGATATTATTTATCAAAGTCAAAAATTATCTTTTATTTTTTATTTTAAATTTATTTTTATACAAATTTTTACTATTTCTTTAAGTGACTTTGTGAGTTGTTACAATTTTTTTAATATATGTATGTATATTATATTTTATTCTTTATGTTATTTTAAAATTTATTTATTTAATTTTTTTTTATTTTTGTAAGTATAAATATGTCTAGCAAAAAAATATTGCGTCGAGTCGCGGAGGTACACGGTTCCTTGTTGAGTTATGTTATTTGTTACTTATTATTTGTTGCTTATTGATTTTTTTTAATTAATTGTTTATTTATTTAATTGTTCGTTTGCTTTGTTATTGTTTTCATTTTCATTTCCATTTTTCAATATATGTTTACTACTATATGATATTAGAGATAGAGAGATAGAGAGAAAGGGAAAGTGTAACTCAAATTGTAACTCTTTTTATTTGTAATTAAAGACAATTGAAGTTTTGGAATTTTCTTTTTAAATTAATTAATTAATTTGTTGGTTTTTTTTTTTTTGTTCTTTCATATTATTAAAATTAAACATGTAGTTGCTACATACAAAATACATCATACATTCTAAATTTCTATTTATATTATTTTTTATATTTATTTTTAGATTTTTATAATAATAAAAAAAAAAAATTAGGAAGAAACTTCAATTCATGGTTAAAAATTATATGTGATATCTTGATAGATTGTTACCGTATTGATATACCCTACAATTATAGTCTATGCAACAACAAACCCTTGTTCCGATACGCACAATATGTAAACCACGCAACTGATTTTGATATGGATTGCACTGTCATTTACAGTATTTTTTACAAAAGGTATATATACTTTTAATACAGAACATTCAAACTTTTATTTCTGATTTTTAGTTAGTCACGACAAGGATATACGTAAAACTCAGAGAGCCAAAGAGAACCGAGCGCAGATCCATGAATACTCCTAATTAGTGGCATACATACATTTTTGCAAATCTATATGAAATCAGATCCCGAAACAGAAACTTCAATTCATATTAGTTTGGCAAGCTTTTTACAAAATATGTTACATTCTTTCGAGTATTGCCGCCTGTATTTGGGAAACTATAGTAGTACTAGAAAGCTGCAAATAAGTTTCTAGATTCATTTGATTCTTGATTTAGACAAAGTTTGTTTCAAAGCATTGACTATTTAAATTGGGTGTATAGATTTACATATATAAGCGGGGGAGCCCCCAAAAATTTAGCGTACTATTTTGTTTTCAACATAAGTACTAGATATCCAATCAATCGATATGTGTCTTCCATCTCTAGACCCTCTTATAACACTATAATACCTATACGAACGAACATTATCCTAATATTGAGTTACTATAATTTCTATACACTAAACCCAAATTATCCTCATTACCCAATTTCAATCAAGATGTATCCAATAGGTGTAGGGTCTTCATCAATACAATAGTCGAATCTTAGCCGACCTAAAATTTTTAACCATATAGAATTGTGAAGTTCTCCTATTGTATTTATAATAGTAGATTATAAATACTCGTATAATATTAATAGAAAAAAAAATTGATTGCTTTAAAATTAATTCTTAATTTTTCATTCTTCATTCAATTTACTAATTAAATAAGAAAAAAATGAAAACTTATGAGAAAAAAAACTACAGTCCTTAATATCTTATGTCTAATAAGAAAACCAAACATCTTAGGTTGTTTGTATGGTATTAAAATGATAAAGAAACCGCGAAACATAAAATGACAGATATTCGTTGCAAGAATTTAGTTTTCATTTAAATGTATTCATTTATTTAATTTAAAATGTATATGTATATAAAATCTTAATCGATTGTATAGTACACTTACTATAGTATTTCAATATGGTAAGTAACATACATATAGATAGATATATGTGTATATCATGTTCTGGTTTTGTGTTTGAATTACGTATAATTAGTAACTATTTTTATTGCCAAACCTCTCACGATCTCACGATATGATATGTTAACTTTGGATTGGGAAGTTATATACTTCAAGTAGTTTTATACTACTTAGTTCAATTTAAGGAACTTTCTTTCTAAAAGAGATATAACATACCAAAATATTCTCGGTTTTCAAATTGAATTCTAGTGCAAATTCAATGAATTCCATATTTTTTTAAAGCAGAATCTTGATAAATCACTTTGAAATGATCTGCTGATAAGACATATACTTAATATATGTACCATGTGCAGCTGTCATATAGTAGTTAGTTTTTGGATGGAAATCATATGTATTTTCTAATATATTCAAAATACATAGTTTGTATATAGCTACACCAATTATTATAAATTCTGTATTAGCAAATTCATTAGATTGAGGGATATGGAAGGTGCTTCAACTTCGATGAACGGATGTTAATGTTGTGTCTTGTTTTGATTATGTAAAATATTATAATGCTACTTCAAGATTTGTAATTTTTGGTAAATTGGTTGAATATTTGACACTTTAATAAAGAGACTCTATTATTGACATACATGTAATATATCACATCACGCAACACTGTTGTCAAACCCATATAACTTTTGGATAGTATCAAATTCTTCAAAAGGCAAGTGTCAAAATTTCATGACATTTTGACTATTAGTTAACAGACTACAATGGTTTAAGTAACCCCAGTTTTGTAATTATCAAATGGAAGAAATGTATTTTCCAGTTTCAATTAAAGAATGATTTTTGATAATAAAAATATCAGCAAAGCAATTGAATGGGATAGCTAGTCTTATGAGGACTCTGCTCTATCAAAATAAACAATTGAACGTTCGCTTACTGCGTTTTAACATGGTTATATGAGCAGCGGTAATGCTGAACTTTCTGTTCGTTCAAAATCTCCAGATGGTCCGAAAAACTTCTTATAGTGGACAAAACATTTTTGAAAATACCGTAAAGTTAAAATATTTACGATAGCTGACACCTTAAATATATCAGAAAGTAGTGTGCTTACAAATTTACACAAAAATTTGGGCATGCGTAAGTGGCTTTCGATGTAAGTGCCGCGTTTGCTCACATCGGACCAACAACTCGTCGATGCTTCAGTGCGCTATTTGAAGCTATTCGTGCGAGATAAAAATAACTTTTTGCATTAGTATGAAACAATGGATGAGACATGGATCCATTACTAAACACCTGAATTAAAAAGATTGTACGCTAATTGGACAGCAGCCGGTTAAAGCCGTTCAAAGCGACCAACTGGCATCGTCGAATATCTTAAGAAATATAAAAATGGCTTATCAATAACGAATACATATTACATAGCATTACATGGATCTATTAAGTGCAGAAATAATGATAATAGAAAAAAAGAGTTATTCCACCAAGATAAAAACCCCGTGTCAAAAATCGATGTTTCGAATTATTTCCTCACCCACCGTACTCTTTAGATTTGGCCACCAGCAACTAATGGCTTTTTGCAGATATCAAACAGATGCTCCAGGGACAGGAATAACTGAGGCCTATTTTGATAACAAAGATACATTGTTCTATCAAAAAGGCATCAAGAGGTTAAAACAACATTGGAATGAGTGTTTTCTTAGGTTAAACGGGAGACTTATGAAGTGATATCTAACATTAACATTGGTGATCATTTTGTAAAGCTTTAAATTTGTGTACATATATGAATTTTGAACATCATTTAAGATGACTTTACAAATTCTGTTCATAATATCTACTAAATTAATGGATTATTCGTATAACTCGTACTAGATCTTAATTGTTTTAAATTAGTAGTATATATAATACTATTGTATTTGTATTTGTATTTGCATGATGTATCAGTTTGAATTTCAGAGTGAAAAATTGTATACACATATTTCAAGTTCATCTATTGTATAATTTTCGATGTCGTGAAAGATATGGCAAGGTATATAGGCTTCGAGGTTTTTGCCGAAGATTATTGCAATTGCATATTTTCTTTTCTAATTTTTTATTTAATTATTTTAATTTTACATTTGATTAATGTTTTAATTGTATATATAATTTTTGAGGTAGTTCTTTTAGCTGATTTTACAACAATTTTTCATATCATATCTTTTCACATTGAGGTATTTATATATATATATATATATATATATTGTATTGTACATATATATAATTTCTATATATTATGTATTTCTTAAATTTTTTTCTTGAATATTTTCATAATTTAAAAAAAAAAAAAAAAAAAAAAAAAAACAAAAACAAAAATAAGAAAACTAAATATAATGTTTTCCTTTTTATTTTAGACTAAGAATTTTTCATGCATCTTGTATGAGGGACATTTATTGTTTTATATAATGAACAAGTATATATTTTTTTCTTTGTTTTTTCATGAATTAAAACTAAGGGAATTACAATTTAAGATGTCTACACATGAATACTTTTCTAAAAATTGCTTTACATATTACACATCCTTTAAATTACATCATCATTATAATGATTATAATTAAAAAAAAAAAAAAATGAAGAAAATATACATGATTTTCCATATTTTCATAATATTATTGCACATATAAAATTTAAAAGCAAAAAAAAAAAAAAAAAAAATTGATCAATTATTTAACCAAATATTATTTTTATATATTGTTTATTTTCAATACCCTGCACTTTAGTAGTATACTAGGTTTGGTTAGGTTTAATAATGAGACAATTTATACATACTATATTTAGTTATTATCCCATTCAATTCATCATGTGATTCTATGGAATATGAATTAATATTTAACTTAGTATTCAAAGGGCTTATCTTTATGAAGTAGAAAAAGAATGAAAGAAAGCATCCATTACTTCCTATGTGACTTCTCTGCACTTCTTGAACGACATACGGGAAGAAGATCTGCATAGTTTGGCAAATTTGTGCACTTGTCAATTCTGTAGAATGATTCCACGGCACTTCTACGCCTCTCAATTTCAGGCATCACAATGGGCAATAAGGCTTCTGGGAAAATTAGTCCTGTGTGGGTAACAGCCTATCCTTCTTATCATACTATCTCAAATGCTTATTTTTCTGAAAAATTATGAGTAACATCGACCTCTATGGGATTTTCGCAAAACTATCAAACTTTATGATTAAAGTAGTATAGTACATCTATACTACCAATCCAGTCTAGTATGTGAAGAAATTGCTTTGCGTATTAATTTTTTGAAATCCCTATGTTCACTACATTTCTTTTTTATGGCATTTATAAACATAAAATAGGACGAGAAAAACTGTTTAACGTCTTTTCACTCCAACAACGTTTGACCAATCAGCATGAAAGTTGGCATGTATATTTATTTTTTCATGATTGAAAGATGCTTTCTTGTGACGTATTATTCCAGATTTGTTGCCTGTGTCGAAACTTTTTGTATCACTGTATGTACACCACTATTATGGGAGCCAAAGCCAACTGAAATTGGTTTCCTCCGCCCCTCCCGGGCGGGTTTCTTTTTACAAATTTTAAAAGGAATAGCTCGAATTAAAAGAAAGAAGAACTATTGAAAGTAGAATCTGAATCATGTATTGGATATTTTGGGTATTGAAGTTATATGGTACAAGAGAAACCATGGTAAAACTTTTTTAAGCTACTTATGTTGTGATAAAACTTCCTTCGCATGTGTAATTTAGAATTTACTTTTACTACTGTTTCTTAAATAATGATGATGGATGTGGCAGTGATTGTTATGCCAGGGTATAGGGTGCAGGGTATTTTATAATCGAGATTTACCGATTTATGATATCTTTTACTTACTATTTTATTAATTTTAGTATTTATTGCCGTTTGTTTTTCTTTTTTTGTTTATCTTTTTTTGTTTGTGTTTCTATGTGAAATAATTTTAGTTTGTTTCAATTCATCATGAAAATGATATGTTTAAAAATGATATACAGTTTAATTTTGTTAGTTAGTTCGTTCTTCGTTAAGTTACTTAAGTTTTCTTTTAATTATTTTATTATTTTAATGATTTATTTTGGTTTTTGGTTTGGTTTCTCTCAACTGAGTTTCTAAATTAAAAATTTCATAATTTTTACTAAAAATCTTTGAGTTTTGTTTAACAAATTGAAAAAATTTATTACCATATTACTCGTATGTATACAGTATATGTTATGTATAGAAAAAGAAATCCGTATTCTTCATATAAGTATAATTCAAAATTTTAATATTGTATTATCTTGAACTATTTGTTTGAAGTTTTGTCTCGTTTCGTTTCGTTTCGTTTAATTTATTTTAAGCCTTTAACTGTAAAGAAAGAAAAGAAATTCAAAATTATTATTCATTTATTAGAAATATTATATAATTTTCAGGAATTTTTATATATGTGAATGCGTATATAGTAGGCATTCTGGGTGAACTCGTCCTGTGTGTATAAATGCATATGCATTTAGAGGTTAAGGTGTATTTACGTTGAGGCACGGCATTTATCCAGTATGAGGCAAATGCGAGATCACACATGGCGTGTACATGTAAAATCCAAGTCACAGAAATGAAACTGGTAAACTTAAATCCTTAGCAAACAAAAAACAGATTTATAGGCAAATAGTGGCCCCGTCTGGGCTTTAAGCTAACCAAAATATTGAGCATCACAGCCACGAGCAACATAGGGCTTCCTAAGACTAATCACGGGAGTCTCATGGTTTGTCCGCAACACAACTGAGCATAGATATCACAAGTTACCTACAGTATTTGATGAAATAAATTTGTACAGCAGCCATCACAATCAAAGGCTCACCCAAAATGCAGCACGACGTAGACTAAAGAGGCTGTACCTGAACAATCTTCTCCAAGAAGTAAGTAAATTTATACATAGATGTAGTATTTAGTGTCCTGAGGGAGCCCGCCAACAGTACTAACAATAAAGTCTCATGTGTTAAAACTTACTTACAGTCCAATAAGGAATCAGTCTGAAATAGTCTTGATTGAGACTAATGAATAATGCCTAAGAAATATACTTCTGCCCTACATGGATTAAATCAGTTTTAGGGAATTCAGTTATGTCGCTAAACTTCTTTTCCATTTATGTAGGTTCGTTCGACAGATTTAAGATAATAAATATGAATATGAATAACAAGAAGTGCTACAATAATTTTATGCATACATACTAAATGTTGTAAAAGTATCTAATGGTCGTGATTATAGGAAAAGTTGATGTGATAATCGCATCAATATTGGACCGAAACTAAAAATTATTATTTGTATAAGAGTAGCGAAAATCTTAATGTCGTGAAGTAATCCGCCATTGTCTAAGACTATATCTATGCCTGAATGTGATGGTCTTTTAATTTATAGCAGACTCCGATTTCTAGGTAACCCTTAACAAGAGGCCTAATTGCAATCACAGTAACGATATGATTAGACTAATCCAATCTTATCTAATAGTCAAATTGAAGAATGGTATCTAAAGCAGCATCTGTTATTTGTTTTTGTGTTTTACTCATGAACAATAGTATGTATAATATTTTCTCTAATTCTAATTCAAGTTCGTTGCCTGAGTCTTTTGTTTAATGCAATCAAGCGAGAAAAAGACGTTTCAATCTACAATACATACGACAATACTATAAACATAAAGAAAGAAATATGAAAATATTTATGAGATATGAAATTCTCAATCAATCCGATTATATATTGTAGTATTAGAAGTGATGCATGGTGGTGGTGGTGGTGGTGGTTAGCTATTCCAATTTCTATTCCATTTTAGATTAGATTGGCAAATTTTAAGCTATCACAAGATATTTCATTCCACTTGAATAGATTTTCTTGTGAGTTGTCAACATGGTATTGAAGAACGTGGTAACCTTCGTCAATTATACGTTATACAATTATTACAAATAAATATTTAATCCTTTTCACATAATAGAAAAGTAACCAGCGCAAGTCAAACTTACACACTCTAACACACACATACACAGAGAGAGATACAGATATATGTAGATACAAAAACACTTTCATTTCAATCAACCGAAATCAGAAACAAAAAAAAACAAAAAAATAGAAAATTAAGATTGACATAAATTAATAAAAGTGGCATAAAAAGAAAAAGGGAAATAGAAGAGTGAGTAAGTAAGTAAGTGAGTGAATGAGTGAGTGTGTATCTTTCCAACTTATATATATATATATATATATACGTAATATAGATATGTATGTACGTCTATAAAGTAAGTGGTTTTTTTTATATTATTTTCGTAGAAAATCAATACCAGTTAAATCTGGTAAATCTAAATCTCTTTTTTCTTTTCTATTTTTCATTCTCAATTTGATGCAATTTTATATTCTTTTTATGGAACAATTCTCCGTTTGACATTGATCCGTCATAGCCATCATCCATTCATTCAATTCACAATTTCACTATTATCTTTTCCTTTTTTTCTTTTGAGAGGGTTAGGAAAAAGAAAAAGGTTTCATCAATAATCCTTCCCCCTTCATTCCTTTCCCTTTCTGTCGGTGGTGTCAAAGTAAAAGAAAAATTTAAACATATTTTCGTAATTACAAAATAATGTAGTTGAATAAACAAAGTATGTGCAGAGAGAGAGAGAAGGAGAGAGGGAGAGAGCTAGGGCGCGTGAGAAGGAGGGATGGAGAGAAAAGTCACAAAGGCTGATGATGTTCATTAAGTTGGTGGAATTTTAAAAATTATTCCCCCAAAATCAAGTAAATTTTTGATTGAATTTCTATGTAAGTTGTCAGCTAGTGAGTGAGTGAGTGAGCGAGCGAGTAAATGAATCATGAGTCAGAAAAGGAGTCTGTCTGATACAAAGTAGATATGTACAAAGTAACATTTGATTTGCATGAGACCTAAGAAGCTATGAATGATTGAGATTACCTTTATCCCTTACTATTGTAATTGCTAGATAAAGATTCAGGGCTGATGACATACATACATACATACATACATATCAAAGCATATCAAATCAAATCATATTAAGCTCTGTCAACTGAGTATTATAGTAAGTACATAGATAATATATATATATATAGATTAGATAGGCTTGTACATATATAAGCTCATCATTGTCATCATTGTAAAAAGAAGAAGTTCACTTTCTTAGTAAAATTATAAACATCATCACAATAAATTCAAGTAAACTACAATCTACAATAACATGTATGTATGTATGTATGATTCCTCCCTTCCCATTGCTTCTCCATCACATCCTGCCCCTTCTATTCTATACTATACAATGCTATAGATGTGACTCTTCTTTAGTTTGAGTTTGAGTTTAGTTTGGCTTTCGTTTATAGATACTCTTATTTTCATATGGATGGATTTTGTCTCTGAGAACTAAACCGAAACAGACCAAACCAAACCAAACCAAACCAAACTAAGTCGAACAGAACAGAACAGAACAGAACAGAAAAGAACAGAACAGAACAAAAATAAACATAATAACAAATTATACAATACATAAAAGAAGTTCATATGTAAAAAATTATAAAGAAGACATTTGCCAAATGGATACAAGAACAACAATAGCAACAACATCAAAATCAACAACATAAGAAGCAGCAAAAGATGAACAAATAAAATGTAAAAAACATTCAAAAACAAAAAAAAAAAAAAAAAACAACAAAAAATTCTTTGAAATTTTACTGATTTACTCAAAAACAACAATATTTTATTATACTCATATACACGTGCATGCATTCAGATACACAGATATATATATACACACACACACACACATACACATGCATTTGGATATGTGTGCCTGTTTGTATCTTTATGTTGTTTTATGTTGTGTTGTATTGGTTGTATGTGATGGCAAAGGCTAAGGCTAAAGTAGTAGAGTAGTAAACTATATGGTTTGGTTATCTTTCTGTGTTTCTTCTGCTTTATGTTGTTTTTTTTTCCAGTCAGTTTCCGTTTTCTTTTGAACTTATTCTCTTGTTGCTGCTGTTGCTCCTCAAAAAGGAACATCAGCAACAAAAACAACAACTATGAATCATTTGTAGTGTATCTACGTTTTCAAATACATGTGCGCTTGTGCTTGTGCTCATATCATACGCATATACATTGAGATACATAAATATCCATGTGTATGTGTGTGTAGTAGTAGTAGTAGTAATAGTAGTAGATACATATTCATTTATAGTGTTTTCCATAAGTAGTTAAATGAACGAAGACAAAACGAAACGAAACGAAATGAAGCTATGCCATGGCAGGCGGGGCTAGACGAGGCGATGCGAGGCGATGCGAGGCGAGGCGAAAAAAGTAAAAGACATTAAAAGCAGTTTCAAGGATTACACATGAACATCATAACGTAAGAAAGAGATTCACAGATACTACAAAGCAAAAGCAAACCAAAACCATCAAAATCTATCTACAAAGGCGCATTGTCTTTCTTGCCTTTCTTAATGTCCGTCCGTCTGTCTTTTCGTTTGTCTGTCTGTCTGTTTGTCTGCATGGCTTCGTAAATGTTATAAGCGAGTGTCGGCTCTCGATCGTTTTCAGTTACATACATACATGCATACATACATCATATGTTTGTAGATACTTCTCATGAGAATGTATCTGCGTATCTATATATATGTTTGTGTGTGTATGGGTGAGTGTGTAAAGGTACAATATTTTACCTGAATCTGAGAAAAGGTATAACAACAATGATTCGACAGACAACAACAACAACAACAACAACAACAGCAATAACTAAGTTAAAAACAACGACAACGACGACGATCGAAATCTTAACATTAACGACAACAACGACGACGATGATAATGATGATGATGATGATGACGATGAAGACAGCGAGCGATGAGGCAGTAAAGAAACAGAACGAACATAATACGTCCCAAAATCGAAAAAAAATCTAACACGAAGACGAAAAAGAACCCCATTATCTTTGGTCTCACTGAAGATTCATTACACTTCTTAATCCAGTCCATTCAATTCGATTTAATTTGCAGCCGATCAATTTACATTAGGCTATATAGAACTAAGGATCTGATCGAATCTTTAAATAAACTAACAAGCTGATAATCATCTTAAGTATATGTATATATATGCTGATTTAAAGTCATATACTATGTAGTAACCGAACAACTTGATAATACCAATTAAAGCTCTAAGAAAAATCTGAAAAACAAGATTTTAGACGAGAATTCTTAGATCTTACTATTATTTCCCTATCGCATTCGATTTCATTTGCACACGATCTACCGATTCGATCGGATCTTTAAATAAATTAATATACCTTACCACCTTACCAGTGGCTCCCAAGATACACAATATAGACACATACATATGTAGTATATATTTACTAGGTTATATTTAATTTTGATTTAAAAGGACTTTGAGTTCCTAAGATAAGATCTACCTTTATAATATGTATATCCATATGAAAATTCTTATAAAATAGAGTGTAGAATTTAACTTTAAGAAAATCTTCGCATCATCTTAATACAATAGATTTCATAATTCCTTTGTGCAGAAGTCTTATTCTTGCCTCCTCTTAAATGTTACTTACACTTGCTCAAACTAAATATACCCTCCTACTCCATCTTCTGGCATATACTCTCTTGTGTTTGCATCTAATAAATTATTCTTAACCTTACCTTTACTTCACAGAATTAATAACACCTTCATAAGAATATGTATGATGATGATATATAGAATATTATTTTAATATGAATATTGGGAACTACTATTGCATAGAATTAGTATTGATATTTATAGGAAAGACAGAATCCTCTATATATGCCTAATAAATATATTGTTGAATTTTAAATCCTTTCGCACTATCAAGGTAACTTCTTTCGCTCCTTTTTGAACGTTTCTTATGCTTATACAATTCCAGAATACCGTCATCAACCAAATTCATCATGTGCAGGGTATCAGGAAAGCAATCAGCCAAAAAAAATACATAATTACAACAACAGCAACAGCATAGAAGCCCAGAGGAGAAACCAGTTTTGCGCTCATATACCAAATGACTTAAAATACTAAATAGAAGATATACACGCACAAAGAGGTATATAGTAAAACCAAACAAAATACCTAGATACACGATAGAAAGATGCACAGGCGGATAGATATATATGTAGTACATAAGTACATATATACACACCAATACAAATATAGATAATTAGTTAGATAGTTAAATAGATGGACAGATAGAAGGCACTAGGAGCCAACTTTAGAGAAACCGAAATCGAAACAGAAACACGCAAACCATTTCTTGTGGGTGGATACCTAAATATTAAATCGTCACAATTGTGATCGAGATAGGTATACAGAAGCCTTTGGCTTTACTTGGCATTATGATTGCATGATCTATGTAGCATGGTACTGTAAAAAAGGATTTGATTTTTACAAGTACAAAATAAAGAGAAAACAATGCAACGAAATGCATTCTGATGTACCATATGTACATATGTATGTAAGTAGAATACTAACAACTTAAAGTCTCTGAAATCGAGAAAAGTTCTTAAAACAATTAGAGAACAACTTAAAGAAATTCCTGTAAGAAAGGATTTCACATTTGTGAATCATAAATCTGTCAAAAAACCCACAATCTTTCGAAACATCGATAATGTTTTTCTTCCTTATACAAATCGTCATTTGGGATCATTGAAGTAAACTGTTTTCAATAATATTAACGGTAGTAGAAGGTAACATTTTTTAAACATTTTGAATATACTAAGTACAGTGCAACTCCTCTGTAACGAAGCCGATCGGGGCCGAACAATATCTTCGTTACAGAGAGGTTAAAATATATGAAAAAATTGGCAAATAAACTTTTTGTCTTCAAAATGACTTTATAGAGGAGTTCCACTACACTTATGTGTATTGTCATCCATGCTGGGAGCGCTATATTTTACTTACTCAACATTTTCTAATGATGAAAAATAATGATTAACTTTACAATATTTTCTTCCAATTTTTTAGTTTTTGCTTATGGAAAAATATGCATTGTGTTTCTTATAGGATGAGAGCTTATCATGGGTTAGATTGTGCATTCTATGGTCTTCGTAAACAAATTTGAACTTGGTGTTTAATTGGTCGAATTGTTCATATCATAAGTATAATAAAATAAAAAATCCCTATTGTTTTTCTAAAAAATAAATGCAGAAACTGAAAATTTGAATATTCCTACATAAATCAGCAGAATCATAAGATTGAAAATCATTTCAGAAGTATTGTATATGTATTATCTTTTAATTACTATATGATCCATTTTATCTATTGAAAATAGATTATTTCTGAAAATATTAGAACTCTATCTATAAATTAACCCCTACTCAAATTCATATTTTTATTTGAAAAACTTTTTTTTTTATGCTATCATCTTGAAATTTAGATACAATAAGTTTCTAATTTATATTCATCAGCTATCAAGATCCTAACATTGCTGGATCGTGTAGCTCCCATACAAAAAAAAAAGTTTTCTAGTATTAGTACTTACTATATGCTCTATTTTATCTATTGAAAATAGGTTAGTTCTGAAAATATTTGAAATCCACAATTTGACTAAAGGTTGGGTTTGAAATCTTTCTTTAATAGAAAGTTTAGGCACTTTTCAATAGAAGCTTCACTCCTCAGAGAACGTAGAAATTATCTACAAAAGTGTTTAAATGTTTTTTCTTGGTTACGATCAACTCCCCATATGAGAAAGTAAAATTCACATGAACTTTCTCTGGTTGCCATCCTAGCATCCTATCCTATGAACTTATCATGAGCGCCACCGAAGTATTAACACCCCCACCAACAGCTGATACTTAGTATAATTGGTTGTGTATGATGACAAATCATATTAAGTAGTCTTAATGATGAGGTAGTGTAATTAAATAATATGTAAAATAATTGAATAAATAAAAAAATAAGCATTGTTTCTTATGTAAGTTTTTTTTTCTAAATTTATTTTTTATGTTTATAATAAAACTAAAACAATCTAAATATTATAAATGTAAAAAAAAAATCAAGAGTCTTAATACAAAACTGAAATGAATACTTAAGTGAATAAAAAAAAAAAAATTTTAAATTTCATTTTGTAATAATAAAATCCAAATGCACAACTTTTTAATTGGTAAAACAAATTTGTAGAATTTTTTTTTTTCTTTTGACTTTCTAAAATGTTTAATTTGTTTTTCCCAAAATGTATTAAATAAAATAGAAAACACATAAGGAAAATAATCAATCATACACATTATACAATACATATATGCAAGGTGGACAGTGCAGGTGAATCGACAAAGACATAAGTGGTTTTATTTCATTTAATTTAATTATTTAAGCACACAAACAAAAATTAATATAATAACATGTTTTTTTTTGCAAATTAAATTTAAGAAATGAAAAAATGTTTTAACATATTTAAAAAAAAAAAAAAAAAACAAAAAAAAAATTAATTATGAATAATAAATTAAAAAAACAGTAATAATATAGTAGTAATACATCATTAATTAATTAATTTAATACTAAAGGGCAAAAAAACATTTAATTTTTTTTTTTTTTTTTTTTTTAATATTAAGTGCAGAGTTATAATTAAATAATACATCTAATCAAAAATTATAATCATGTAATTTTCATTGAATAATTACTTTAATAATAATTGTATAAAAAAAGCTTAATTAATAAATAAACAAATATTTCCCTGAATTTGTTTTCTAATTTGGCTTTATCACTATTTCTTTTCTTTTCGGTTTATTTTTTTATTTTTGTCTTCTATTTATTGGTATGTTTTGTTATGTGTTATTGGTCTTAGTTATCGTCATAATTATCGTCATAGTTATCGTTATCGTTATCATTCCATTAAATTTGCATAGTATTTTTTAATAGATTTTTAATGAATTTTGAAAAACAACACAAAAGAATTCATTAAATAAATAATAAATAAATAAAAAATAGAAAATATGTAGTAGTTAAATGTATGAATAGGTGAATAGGAAACAAACACAATATACTTATTATAAAAATAATAATAATATTGTAGTTAAATTTAAAAAAAAAAAAAAAAAAAAAAAATCATATTTTATAAATATTTATAATTAAATACATATAATAAATGATTTTTTTCTTCGTCATCGTCGTCGTCGTCGCCATCATTTTCATTCGTTCTTAGCTATATGGTATATAAATTGTGGTACCGGAATCAAAAATTTATATATGAATTTTACATATCGCTCTCTAAATACAAAAGGGCGAAAAGATTATAGAAGATATATTCTCTTCTCGAGCGGAGAAAGAATATTTCTACATCATTAAATCAAAAAATCCTGTTTATTGAGTTATCGCCCTTTTGTAGTTAGAATTTGATAAGTACATAAGAAATGATAATAATAATTTATTTTTTTTTTTTTAAATAGATTTTGTAATTAATTATTCATGTAAATATGGCCAATGAATTGTTATTTTTAATTATATATATAATGTAGTATAATTATTAATACTACAGTTAACAGATTTTTAAATCTAATCCTTCAGACTCCAAACACATACCATATACTAGATCAAATAGCTAAGATCGAATGACAACGACTATTTTTATTTATTTAGTTAGTAGTTTTAACTTTTTTTGGGCGATTGTGTGTCTCAAGATGTTTGCGCAAGTGATCTCTGCGACAGAAGCCTTTCTCGCATATGTCGCACATGTGTTGCTTGATGCCAGTGTGTATGGCCTCAACGTGGCGACGCAAATCGGTCTTGTGATGGAATTGTTTGGGACATTGTTCGCACTTGTGCGGTTTGTCTTGGGTCTTGTGTCGGTCTGTGTGAGTATTGAATACGTCTTCGGCCTGAAAACGTTTACCGCATTTCTGGCATCGGAAAGGGTACTCACCGGAATGGAAACTCTTGTTGTGCTGTGTGAGGTAGCAGTTTTTGGTAAACTCCTTATCGCATTCATTGCACTTGATGCGGCCGGATGGTAGCAATGTTCCGTTGACTGGAGACGGTGTACCGGCTGATCTAGATGCGGAAGATTGGGTTCGTCGACGCTTTGTAGCTGTGCCCGCTGGAGCACGACGACTTGGCTTCTTTGGTGCCTTTAAATCGTCATTGGGTTTCTCGTTTGACTTGTTGCTGTCAGTGACATTAGTAATGTTAGCAAGTTGCATACCAGCAGCGTGAGGTTTCTCAACAGATTCGATCGTAATACCGCAAAATTGAGGCATTGCTGTTGTTTTTTCGGTTGTGTGGCTCGTTGCGGATATTTCATCAGAGCTCGTTGGATATTGAGAGTAGTCCCCTAGTGAACTACTGTTTGAATGTTCCGGTGAGCAGGGCATATTTGGCATAACAATCAAATTTGCCTGCGTAGTTTCGGGATTTGAGTGAAGCCTAGTCAGGGTTTGCATTGGTGGCAGATCACCCTCTTGCGGTGAATGCTGTGAGTTGGTGTAGGGCGAAAGAGGTGCGTTAGACGATGGAAATGAAGTTAGAGATGTATACATTGATTGTGGGAATAAAGATCCCGATGACGGTATTATCTGCAGCAATTGACCATCGCTGGTGGTAATCAATTGTGATGTCGAATGTATATTGCCGTACTGATCGATATTGCTCACTTCACTCCTAGATTTTGAATTACCAGTAATAGTGTGATAGCTCATTGTGGGCTCCAACGGGACCAGGCCCGACGCCTGTTGCAGCTGTTGGAATGATGGAATGGTGTTGGTGGTGTGCTGCGGCTGCTGCAGCTGCAGCGGCGGCAGCTGCTGCACTGTGGTGGTGATGTGCTGCGGCTGCAGCTGCTGCGGCGGCGTGGTGGTGGTACGGGTGCTGATATTGCTGAGCAGCGTACTGTGCGACATGTGTGGTAGCGGCAACAGCTGCTGCTGCACTGGAGACGCCATTGGCGCCAACACTGTTTGATGATGGCGTTCCAACAATTGATGATCCACTGATTCCGACAGCGCTGATAGGTCCGTTCCCTCCTGCTCCTGCATTCCCACCTGGTGGATGTGGTGGTGGCTGGCCAGTGGCTGCTGCATAGTGTCCATACTGATAGTACCCATGTTGTTGCTGCTGGTGGTGTGCTGCTGCTGCAGCTGCAGCAGCTGCATATTGTTGTTGAGCTGCTGCTGCGTGTTGATATCCAAAGGTATGATGTTGTATGGCAGCGGCTGCTGCGGATCCATTATATTGTGTTGCATTCCCATATGGACCAGCTGCGGTAGCGGAGGGGTGGGTGAGAAACCCATTGGCGGCTGCAGCTGTTGCTGGATTTGCTCCTGATATTGTTGGTGGGAGATAATAAGGGGTGATTGAGCTCGCGGCATGTTGCTGCTGGGCATGTTGTTGTGATAATGACGCACCAGGTTCAGATAATCCGACTGCTGCATTTGATGAACTTGCAAGGAGGGTTCCTCCAATACTACTGACGTTTGCGGGTGAAGTGCTACTTGCTGCTCCATTTCCTCCTCGCCTCCCGGCATTTCCAGCATGGCCGTTGGTGACTGCGCTGCTGTGTTGAGACTGTTGTTGCTGCTGCTGGTGTCCTCCAGTGATTCGCTCTGATTTAAAACTGTTGTTGCTGTTGACAGTGTTGATTTCAGCAGGCCCCTCATTTGGGAGGACGGCATTTGAGTTGTTATTGGGGCGGAGGGACCTGCTAGCCCGTTTGGGTGACCGTTCAAAACGGTTTGTGGTTGCTGTTGGTTGTTGGAAGCATGCTGAGTTGAAGCGTTTGTAGTTGATTGCACTTGTTGCTGCATATACTGATTTGGATAGCCAGCATTGGTCTGACCATAGCCACTGAGCCGATTACTCTGTGGCTGCTGACCTAGGATTTGTGCTGTAGGCGACGGCGAAGCCGAGTACTGCGACATGGGTCCGCCCACACCTGTCGCGCCGTGAGCACCGTACTCCGGTGGACTTCTAGGCGGTTCAGGCGGTTGAACTGGAGCCGGTGGCTGCTGAGCTGCTGCTGAGGCTGCGGCTGCTGCTGCACTAGCGGCACTATTACGTCGAGTCGATTTGGAAGCTGGATCACGAGCCGGGTGATGATGTGCGGATATGGGTAAAGTGGCCGGATCAGGTTGACCGCTCGACTTTACAGCATTGTTATGCAAAGTTGTATTATAGTGACGTTTTAGATGACCCGAACTAGTAAACCATTTATTGCAAGCCGTACAATTATAAGTCTTTGGACGACGAGCTTCATTCGACTTCCAGGTAGCAGCTTTTGCTGTTAAACTATTCGCGGGTAATACTGACGATGAGCTAGGTGGCTCAAAACCACGATATTGTTGCTGTTGAGCATTGTCTTGGGGACCGCCCGTTGTTGTCGAAGGAAATTCGGCGGGACTGGTAGCTACTGGCATCATTTGTTGTTGCTGACCATTTGCGGCTGACGACTGTTGACATATGTCTGTACTACCAGCAGTCGGATCGAAAGATTTATCGACATAATGTTGAGAGTCTGGATATTCAGATTTGATCATCATGCCGAATTCCTGCTTTATTATGGCACCACTTGATTGTTGATACTGTGACTGTTTGGGCGAATAGTATGGCTTCTCAACACTATGCTGTTGCTGTTGATTTTGTTGCATGTACTGAGGCAAGCCTTCTTGTGATGGCTGCTCCCAACTATGAAGAGCTCGTTGCTGCATCGACTGCATTGAGTGCAATGGATCTGGACCACTAGTCATGACACTATTAACGGTAGAATCATGTTGCATTATATGTTGCATAGTGCCCGGTAATGGCGGATATACCATCTTCTGTGAATCAAGATCAAGTATATCTCCTGGATTACCACTACCAGTTACTGGTGGCTGTGATGTCGGTAGTTCATCTTTAATATATGGAGAACTGGCATAGCCACTGCTACCATACGGTGATTCACCATGAACATTGGCAATATGTTCCTGTAGTTCAGATTCATTTGTAGTCATAATTCCACATTTTTTGCACTGCAATTTGCAACCGGGTGAGTTTGTTGTGCGGCCACTGGCAAGATTATTTCCGCCGCCACCACTTAATTGCATGTGTGATGATGTTGATGTTGGGCTAGTAGAACTGACAACACGTGGGCTCATGGCAGTAGTAGTAGAAACTGCACCAGCTGTTGTAACACTTGTCACCGACGGTGCTGAAATGCCAATGCGTCCATCGTCATTGCCATTGATGTTGTTGTTATTGCCACCGCCGCCGCTGCTAGGCATCCCAGAGATGGGAGTTTGCAAATAGGGATGATAGCGTACGCTAGATGGTTTATAATCAGCTGAACCACCACCGCCACCATAAAGGCTGCTTCCATTGTTTCCATATTCGCTGGCTGATTGTTGTTGTTGTTGTTGTTGATAAAATTGCTCGTAGCTATTCATATAACTAGAAGCATAACCCGCCTGCTGTTGTTGTTGGTGCTGCTGCTGTTGTTGCAACTCTTGACCACTGGCATTGGGATAAATAACACCAGCATTTCCACCGTACATTTGTTGAGTGCTACTTGTTGTAGGCAATTGACCACTGCCACTTGTGTTGTTGTTATACATATTGGCCTGTGACGCATAGGGTTGATGGGTAATTCCTGATTGCTGTTGTTGCTGCTGCTGATCGTTACCACCAACTAAACTGGTTAAGGTCTGTTGTTGGTGTTGTGGTTGCTGTTGCTGCTGCTGTTGTTGTGATTGTGGCTGCGGTGTACCCGGTTGATTATCACTTGAGTCTGCAGCAGCGCTAATTGTTGTTGCACATGTTGCTGTTGTTGATCCTGTTGCAGATATTACTGATGTATTTGTTGTTCCGTTATTAGGTGTTGGTGTATTGGCATCATTACTGCCAGTGGAATTTGTGCCGCTAACATTCGCTGCACCTAAACCACCACCACCACCCGCAACATCTGCAGCACTGCTAGTGGCAAGCACTTCCGCCGCATGCAATGGCGGCATTTCGTTTGATAATGTCGCCATAAACTACATAAGTCGCCGACTGGTCTTTGTCTTCCTTGCGCCGGATGCTGCTTTCTCCTTTCCTTTACTTCCGATGCCTTTTTGGCTTTGCTTAACTGTGTGTGTTTTTGTATCTTGTGTGTTTGTGTGTATGCGATACTGCCGTTATAAAATTTCCATAAAGGTTGTCAATTTCCTTGTTGTCTTTTTTTTTTTAATTTCTTTGTACGCACACACCTAATTCCTTTGGTTGATGTTGTTTCATTTAGTATAAAAATATCACTGTGACAGAAAGACAAAAACATATTATTTTTATAAACAAATATTTAAGAAGGCATGTGTTCATCAATTACAACAAAAAAAAAAAAAAAAAAAAAAAAAAAAAAACAACAACATTAAGCACTTTCATGGTTCAGTTTTTGTCCTTCCTCATTCGTAGTTCGTTCTTTATCATTACCATTAATTTTACTGTTTATAATTTAACAAGAGCATTTATAAATGGAGATGTAATCGAAACAATAATTTAGAATTTCTAATTTATTTAAATTTTATCACAATTTTTTTTTTATTCAATTGAATTCAATTTATTTATTTTTGGTCCTCATCACGAATTTAATGAAGCTCGCCTCGGCAGCAACAATACACTAAATATCTTGAGCCAAGCCGCGCGCTCTCTTATACACTTACTTTACTTTAGTTAAAAAAAAACTGCAAACAACAAAAATTTCACACCCGCAAACAAAAACAAAAATTTCGCTAGCTTGTGTACTTTTCATTATCGCCCCCTACCCTGCGTAGAAGCTGATGACAACTGAAACAACTGAAATTCTTTTAGACAACGACGAAGACGGCAACGACATTCGCTCGCTTGCTCGCTTCGCTCTCACGAAATCTCTCTCTTTGTTGCTGCGTTGTACATAACGGCGGCGGCGGCGGCGCAGTTATGCTCTTTATGGCTATGTTGCTATGCTTGCTGAGCTAAGATTTTTTCAATGTTGCTTGCGCGTATTTCTTTGCCGTTTTGTGGCTCTCGCATGCGTCGCTCACTTAATGCGATGCTATGTGACAAATTTACGCTCGCTTGTTGTTGTTGTTGTTGTTGTGTTTGTTGTACAACTCGATTACGATCGCTTCTACTTTTTTTTTTTTTGGTACAAAATGGATTTGAAACAAAACAAGAAATGTTCTCTTCTCATCTCATCACTATAGTTTAATATCATTAAGATACAATTTAAGAGAGAAGCTTAGAATGACGTTGATATTGAAATTAAATGAAGTCGGTTAAAAAAAAAGAGACTGATGGGAAATGATTATGTTATGTTATGTACTATTGCTATCCATACGAAATAAAAAAAAAAAGAGGCATATTTCAAAAATGTTTTTAAATTTTTCTTTATATGCAATTAAATACCACGTGCTTGCATTTTTTTTTTGTTGTAATTGATTTAAAAAACACAAAAAAAAAAAGTTGGTTTATGTGTAGGGAACTGTATGCTTACATGATTTTTATTTATTTTTTTTAAATCTTTTTGTAGATTTGATTTAACAAAAAAAGTGAAATTAAAATAGATAAGTTAATGAACTTAAAAAATTTGTAATATTTTTTTTTTGTTGTTTTCGCGATGTTTTAATTTTGAATTTTGGGGTTTTTTGTTTTGTTTTTGCTGATGAATTTTGCACGTTACTTTTTGAAATTACATACAATGCACAATATAAGTAACACTTTCACACAAATAGTAAATGATATTGTAATTTTTAATTTTTCAAATTAAAAGAATGAAATAAACGAACGAACACTTTAAACATAAAAATAAATCGCTTCAATTTTAATTAAGTCCGAAAGTTTTTGTTTGGATTTGCCGAAATTTTGTTTATGCCAAAAAATTTTGTATATTTTTTTTTTTATTTAGAAATTTAATTGCATTGGAAAAAAATAAAACAAAAAAGGGCGCTAAAATAGCCACTCCACACCGTCGTTCACACACTGCGCTTTCGCTTTAAACGTGCCGTCGTGTCCTTCTACCTAGTCCGGCGTTTGAAATACAAATGGCGAATAGAATACAAATACAAATGAACTAGATGGCGGCCGAAGCAAATGGCAAAGGCGTCAACAACACAACACAACAGAACAGAACATAACACAACAAACGACAGCGACAACAACAACGGCAACGACGACAACGCAACGATGACAAAGGAGAGCGAGCGAGCGCAACGATAACGACGCAAAGACACAATGATGATGATGATGATGCTAGCAGCAACGCTGGCCATAACAAGCAGCGCAGAAAACAGCAACAACTCGCCCGCTGCTGCCGCTACTGCTGCTGCTAACTAGTATATAAGGCTATCACACGTACATGTGCGTATGTGTATGTGTGTATCTATGTGCGTATGTATATTTGTATGACAGACCAACCGACCGACCAACCGAGCGACAGTCAAAGGCAAGCAAGCCGAAAAGTATAGTAAACCAAACCAAACCAAACCAAACCAAACCAAAGGCACGCAAGCAAAGGCATTAACAAGGAGAAGAAGAGTAATATGATGAAGACAAGGAAGAAGAGGCAAAAGTAGTGGTAGAAGATTGAAGTGAACACAAAATGTAAAAACAAAAAAAAAAAAAATACAAAATACAAAATGAAAGAATAAATAAAAAAAAAAAAAAAAATCAAGTTAAATATCTGTATGAATTGTTTGTTTGTTTGTATGTAGGTATGTGTGTAGATAGATATGTACCTTGCGGCAACTTATCTTTACTTGCATTTGTGCTTGCTTTTGTCTTAACTCCTGTCTTGATTTAAGGGATCTTGCATAAATAATACAATTTTGGATTTTGGTTTTGTAATACCAACATATAATTGCTCCAAACTCTAATGTATTAGAACTTCCAAACTATGTTCACACACACACACTCAAACAAACATATGTCCAACATGTTGATGCATCGGTTAAAATATGTTATACTATGCAGGAAAGTACTTAAGAACATATCTTTACACAAATCCTTGTATTCAAGCATTCAGTTGAAATGATCTTAAGCCTGTTGCTTGCATATGCACATATGTACATATATGCATATATGTATATAAAAGTATCTACATGTACATGTGAATATAGTATTGACTGTTATTTTCAAGATACGACAAGTTTATTCATTTTGACCTACATACTAATATACTTTAGTTTGGTTTAAAAATAGTTTTGATTTTTACTCCATTTTATTGTTTTCGATCAGTTTAGCGAATTGATTGAAATTGGATGTGTCACACTAAGCTTTACTATATTGCTAAGCGCATTTACAGGTTTCTATTAGCAATGGTGATTATAAATGTTGTAACAACAATTGCGATTCATCAGATGAAGACATTAAATTTGAGGATGAGGTCCAGAACAAGTCAAAAAAAAAAAAAAACATCAAAAGACATGCTTGCAAGTAACTGAATGGAAACATCATAATCTATCTCAACAATTTTGGGTTAAGATCGTGGTTTGAGATCTCAGTGGTGCAGGTAAAACATCGATTGTCTTTGAACTAGAAACCAATTCAGTATCGTATATATTCAGTATCTGCTTATGACTTATTAGATTGATGACAACATATGATCTAAATAAGAATCTTGGTTTGGCTACACCAGCCGAACGTGAAGAGAATTCAGTATTTTTTCATTTTATTAACCGACCTCAAAAAAGGTTCTTAATTCAACTGTTTTTTTTTTATGTGTAGGTAATACCTCATAACTTTTTTCTAGGTGAACCGATTTTGATTATACTTTTTTATTTGAAATCTGTTGATTATCATGTGGTCCCATAGAAATTTGATCAAGTTCTGTCTTATCCTTAATAATATGCGTGAAGTCGGTTTTGGATGGTTGCGATGTAAAGATTCTATTAAGTTCCACCACTCATTTTGTGGGTGATGTTTAAGAGTTGTACAAAGCGGCATTTAAGGAAATCGTCAAATGCTAAACGGATTGAAATTAGATACTGAATATTGAGATTTTTCTTTGCTTGGGATTAAATATCTTTAGGCGTTACATGATGATTCTGATCGCGAAAATCATTTCGTGACAATATCACAATTTCTTTTACAATAGACGTCAATCTGAGTGTTCTATGGAGTATACTCAATGACTTTAACATGCATAACTAAAGCTTCGTAGATTCATTGATTGGTCCTTAGCCTCCTGCTGTTATCGGATGCTTCCGGGATGTAGACTCGAACACTCGAAAGAAGTGTTAAATTTCGTCCATCAAAGCAATGAATTGAATGTTAGGCGCTTCAATTTGCCACAAGTAATCTAGAATATCCTTATAGCAAACTTGTTCTTGCCACAGGTAGGTAATTACTGATCTGGTTTTGAAACGTATAAATAGATGACTTTCACTTAGTGTCAGTCAATGCACAGTTAAAATATAACATACCTACTACATTGCATGGCACGTTTAAATCAAACTTAAATTTGCAATATTTGTTCATTTCATTAGGAATTAAAAATAACAATAATAAATATGTATATCATTTCATATATATTTGTTTGTACACTTATGTCTGTCTATACATAAAGTTTATTTTATACATACATACATACTTACATGCACATATGTATGTTTTCCAGTTACTGACTCATCATCCTAAACGAATTTGAAATCAAGATAAAACACAAAAAAGAAATGAAATTCGGATTCATCGAAGTCTTAACACTCTTTATACTAGTAAACATAGTATTTGAGCTTAAAAAGAAATCAAAATATCTAAGATTTTATGAAATATAACATACACATATGATTATTTGTATATTTTAGTATATTTAACATATGTAATTTCATAGATCCAAGTTAAAGAATACAACACAAATATATTTATATGTATATAAATTATGAAAAGTTAATAAATCCAAAGTTTTATAAATAAATCCATAGGATTAAATAAGAATAAGGAAGAGAAGGGTGTTCAAAAATTCACAAATTGTAGACACAATTGTTGTTATTATTATTGTCGTTTTTATAATACTCCAAACCATCCATGCAAACACACACACACACACACATACACATAGCATAGTGTGAATAAGTTTTATAGCATTGTCATACATATGCTTGTTAAGCATTGAAGGAGGCTTTGGAAACCCCATAAAGTAAATATAATTACATGTGTGTATATATATGTATACACATATGTTTGTACATATGTTGTCTTTCTGTCCTTTTGAATTATATACATATCATACATACTTATCTACACAAAGGGCTTTTGATAGTCTTACAATAATAGTTTAATATTTTATTTGAAGTTTTTCGATTACTGAATGATATATATAGTCCCCATACTAAAACCATAACTAATATATGTGTTGCATATTTGTAATACACATGCATATATCCAAATATATGATCTATCGGATCAATAAGTAATATACGATTAGTATTTATTTTATTTATTAGAACTAAGATTATAATTATATATTAATTATAAATTAGTTATTATGCTTATGAGCAATAGCAACAGAGGCCTTCAGCTCAGGGGAAGAGTTAAGAAGGATAGAGGAAAGTGTTAGAAAAGTGCAGGACCAGACTTTAATGGGAGTTGAAGTCGCGTCTCCAGGATGTAAGCTCGGTGCACTAATCTCCGAGCTAACGAGCCAGTCATACCATAAATACATCCATAGGAAACAATAGTGGTCAATTGGTGTTTATAATAGAACACATTTGAATTTCACATATTGTACTAGTTCCACACATTGAAAATTTAGACGTATCGGGGACTTATATCACTTGTTTTAGTAAACTAAGTATACATACGTATAACATATGCATGTAACATGTTTCTACTTATTGAAAAGTTATTGATATTTTCAGTATAACTTGGTTTTATTTTTTCAATTCAAATGATGTTGTTAATACCATTTATATCATTATACTTAAGCAGCATAGCGGCTTAACATTCAAACGAATTGTTGCCAATGAACCGATCGACCGACAAACCAACTGTGTGCTCTGCTTAAAGAGGGGATGAGATATCTGAAGGAATAAAAGGAAGTAGAAAAAACAAAATTGTATTATGATGTAAGACGAGACAAAGTGTTTGCAAGAACAAAAAATAAGAATATGAGACATATGATGTATGCATGTTACAAAGTACTATATCTGAAAGATAAGATCTGTAAAATCTAATTTAAGTCATCCTCCATTTAAGTAAACAACAATTAAATGATTCAACATATAAATACATACATATATGTATGTACATATGGATATGACAAAATTAAAGCAAAGAGACTGAATGAGAATATCGAACAAATTATCGTGGTTCATATTCACCAACCATGTAAATTTTACGATCCTAGAGCTGCCAGTAGGGGTACCTCCCATACAAACCCCCATTTAAATTAACGTTGTTATCAAAAAAAACTTTTTTGTTTTTTGTGCTATTGTAACGAAATTTAACAACTGGAAGTGTTTGATCCATATACATTAGCAACTAAAATTTGAAGAGCCTCGGACTATCAGTATGGGTACCTCCCATACAAAAGCCCCCTACTCAAATTCATGTTCTTCTTAGAAAAACTTTTTGGTTTTTATGCTATCACTTTGTAATTTTGGCACAATAAGTTACTCATTCATTATTCATCAACCATGTAGATTTCAAGATCCTAGGATTACTGGAACGCATAGCTCCCATACAAAAAAAGTGCGTGAAGAGTATTCCATATTCGGCATAATCGAAGATACCCTTCATTTCGAAAGAAGAATAAAACGTAATTAGTTTTATAGAAATGCAACAGTAAAACCATCCGTTTTTTTTATATTTCTTAAAATTAATAATAATATTTAGCTAATCCCGTTATAAGTTTGTTATTTCCTCTTTCACCCATTCACATTATGATATCCTACAGTCTGTTGTTGTGAAGATATTAAAAATTGTTAGGTGGTTTTATAGTTGTACAACGCACCATAGAATGATTAGATTAGATAACAATAGAGGAATTCCTAACACAACATATTTTTGGAGATCTATGTTTATGTTAATGGCACTATATTTTATAATAATTGGAGAACTATAAATTCAACTCTTTGTCACAAGAGCTTAAAAATTACTCAAGATAGATTTGAATGGAAATTTAGTAACTTCAGTGATCTGATAATCAAGGGATTCTGATATTTTTAAGGCTAGAAGAACCTTACAAAAATCATAATATGTATATTAAAATATGAAAACCATATAAACTTTTAATAATAGTCTAATGAGTAATATTTCTAGAGTTCATCTATGTAGAGTTCATTCATGCACATCTCCAACACATCAACATACATTTGTTTCTATAATTGCCACCATGTGTATATTGAATTTTGTATCACTTACAATTCTCAAAATTTTTCATTGCACGTGCACTTTCTTAGCTACCTACTCAGAATTCTTTTATTGTTCACATTCGCGAAATTCCTTACAAAATCTTTAAATAGTCCGTTAAACCTGCGTGGCCTTTATTGGATTTTATTGCTGTTGCCTGTGCAAAAGATTAACCCAAATTCTTGGGAAAAGGAAAACCATAAATATAAACACCAAAAGTAGTACTTTCCTTTAATAGATTTATATTTGCTTGGTGCATTTCTATTTCAGTTCACTTTTCCTTTACTCATGTTACTATGTTCCTTTACTATGTTACTACAAATGCAAATTTATTGTTTCCCTGGAAATATGCAGATTTTACAATTACTGTCTAGACTCACGTCGAGAGACTCATAATTGTTTCGCAAATGCAGCCGATTCCCGCTAATTTGCAGTTGCAAGGGAATAAAATATTTTCCAAATTACAGGGGTTTTCGATTCAACGAGGTAAACAAAGAAAAATACAAATTAAATGGGCTTTTATATTTCAGTTGATTTTCATATACATATTTTTTACTTTATGTACATGAACAGTAAAGAAAAAAATTAGTAAAGTTACATATTTTAGTTCGTAGGAGGAAAACGGCTCAATGCACAATTATGGAGAAAGTTCCTTGTATTTCATAGTTGATTAGTAAATAGTTCCCAAAGTCACTTTTGAGCCTCAATGGCCTTATATTTCCACTCGGATTGGGGTGTGGGTGTTGGGTCGGACACTTCTTCAATTATAATTGTTGCTGAGCGTTTAAGCGCAACATGCTTTGTATCATCTTCTGGCTGAATAATTTTTTTATGTTTGGAACTTGGATTGCGTACACAAAGTAGTTTAAACCAAAAAGAAGGGTATCTCCGAATATGCCGAAGATGTAATACTCTTCACGCAATTAAATAGGTTTCTTCATGGAATTGGCAATTTTTTGCGAATATTAACATTTTCGATTTATGACGATTCAAAAGTAATACTTAATTTTTACTAAATATGACATACATTAGCTTGAGGGTCTGCCCATCCGTGTTGTAGTTACTTGGCATCGCAATCCGCAGTTTTAGTATGTATCAACTATATTTTAATAAAAGATGATAAAGAATTGTTGTTCCCATCAAGAGAGCCAAGGCATGGGTTCAAAGAGTAAACGTGCTCCGGACCGATGGGCAAAGCTAATGAATCTTAATCGCATCCTAAAAAATGTAATGGAAAGGAACGAGTTGGATTGTATCACCAGAGAGTTGCATAGAGACGTAATTTCTCGAATATTGTATTATTGCTTTATAAAAATTTGAGGAGCATTGAGTTAAGCCTATAGATATCAGCGTCAAGAAAATTACGGATGGAGCTCATTGATCAACCTACATGCATAATATGTAATATATTATTGCTTGAGAAAATTTGAAGAGCATTCATCTAAGCCTAGAGGAGATTGCAATTACGTCTCATTGATCAACCTATAATCCCATCCAATTATATATGAAGTAACTATATATTATACTACCGCTGCATGGCCACCCTCACGAGTGTAGTGCTTGCTTTTTAAAGTCATTGTTCTTGTCGACTAAGTTTTCGATATGAAAGTGTGTCAATCAAAACTTTTCTTATAAGTATTAGATATAGTAAAAGTGTAGAAGGTCTGTGGTAAGTTATTATAAAATGGATGGTGTGAGAATATTTTCATAGAAAAATACATATATGTTAAAAAACTCATGGTCATCGGTCAAACGGTGTTGGAGTTTAGCGCCTTCAAAGTATTTTTATAAAAAACCTCAAACATAGGCTATGGTTATTGTTATGGACTTCGTGTCGTCTAGGGGGCTCACAAGCTCTAAGTCTTAATATACTTAAAGCATTTGAATGTCTAATTGTAAGTCAACTGACAGCTGACTGATTGACAATAAAATACAATAACAAAGAATATTTGGAGTCTCAAGAGTCTTATTGCCTCTGGGTCTCTACATAGCTTTATCGAACTTGTTAGACAGTCCCAATACTATAGTTGAATATCCATAGGACTTTGAGTACATAAATGCCTAATATTTCGAAGAGTAAGGTGATGATGTTTGGTTTGGAAACTACAATATTTTATAAAAACAACATCAAATAGAATAACATCAGTATTGTTTCTTAACAAAAAAAAAAAAAAAAAAAAAAGAAAGGAAAGAAGAAAAAAGGAAATCTGTGTAAATAGTAACCACATACTTTGTAAATGAACTCTGAAATACCATCATTTATCTTTTTGTTTCTTCTTTGCAAAAAAGGGCGATCCAATTTATTCATCTAAAACTACATTGATGAGAAATAAAAAGAAAATCCCAAATCAATTCAAAAAGTCAAAGTCAAATACTGAAAAATTCCAATGCATTTTACTCGCAAACAATCGCTAACAGTTGCACAAAGTGTACATAAATATGTGTGTTTGTGTGTGTTTGTATCTATAGATACAATTTGTATACGAATATGTATGTGTATAAGTATGTATGCCTCTATGTGACGCACATATCGTCACATGTCCTTGCGCCACTTCTATGCATTTGCTTTAGCTGTAGCTGTTAGTAGCTGTCTAATGTAGCGAGCGAAATTTCTTGCATTTCTTTAACATTTTTCCATATGCTGTACTGTGATTCTTTCAAAGTATCTATACTACTATACTACAATATATTATTATTGGTATTGGTATTTGTACAAGTTAAAAACTCAGAGATCCCAGTAGGATACGAAGCAAATATGTACTTACGTATCTATATGTGTAGCTTGTAGTTAACAGCAACAGCAGCACTACAGATGACGTTGCAGAAATTTGAAAAGACATCAAAGAAAAACCAAAGCAAGCAGCACGAACATCTCTTTCTATTCGAAAAATGTATCTATATTCTATTGTTATGTCTATCTATCCATCCATCCATTCGTTTCGTTTGTTACCGTTTGCGCTTGCGCACCAGGGTGGCCAATATCGGCATCGGCATCGGCATCGCCATCGGCATCGCCATCGCCATCATCATTGTGCTGGACAAGGAATAATTCTGCTTCTAGGGTTGAGAGAGTTTTATTGATGTACTATATTCTCTGCCTTTGCTTTTTCTTTTCTCATATCCGCACTCCTCTCCTCCTCTCACTCTCTTTCTCTCTGTCACAACATTCCCATAGTTACATATGTATGCATTTGGTATGGGTTTTTCCTTTTGAGTTTTTCCTTGTGGGTTTTTCCTTGTGGGTTTTTCCGTTGGTCTTTCTTTGTTTAATCTTCATTTGCACAACGAGTAGAGAGGAGAAAGAAAAAAGCGCAAACTCAAAACGTTTAAATTGCTTATGCTAGAGAGAGTTTTATTGATGTGCTATATTCTCTGCTTTTGCTTTTTCTTTTCTCATATCCGCACTCCTCACCTCCTCTCTCACTACATTCCCTTAGTAACATATGTACGTATTTAGTGTGGGTTTTTCCTTTTGGGTTTTTCCTTGTGGGTTTTCCGTTGGTCTTTCTTTGTTATTCTTCCTTTACAGAGGGAGTAGGGAGGAGAAAGAAAAAAGCGAAAACTCAAAATGTTTGAAATCCTTTAGCTGGTGTCTGTTTCACTTTGTTTCATTTCGTTCCTAACGCAAGTGAGCGCTTCGTTTTTTTTTTTTTCTTTTCTTCTATCATTATCATTAAATTCCTCATTCTCACAAATTCTCTTTCTATTCGATTTCAATTATCATTTTGTTTCAAGCTCAGTTACTCTCTCCTTTGTCCTTCTATGTCCTTTCTTTTTTCTTTCTCTCCCTATAACAAGCTGTATCTTCAGTCCATGCATTGTACTCGCTTGTAGTTTTGTAGTTTCACAATCTACAAAATGTGAAATGAATATAATCGCACATCCTTTGTTATACGTTCATACATACATACATACATACGTAGAAGATGCTCGCACTTATCCATATACACATACATACATACATAGATACATAGACACAAAGATACTCGAATGAATGAATATGTATATGGAGTAAGTGTGTGAGTAAATGTATCTGCGTGCATTTCATCGCATCGCATCTGCTGTTGTCTTTACTGTCTTTTTCAGTATATCTGTATATCTGTATTTCAGTATTTTTTTTTTTTTGTTGTTATTATTTTCCTTTCATATTTTCATTATTGTGTTTATGATTTGTTGTTTTTGTTGTTTTTTATTTATTTTTTTTTTGTTATTCCAACAGCATCATCACCAACAGCATCATCACCAACAGCATCATCATCATCGTCATCATCGTTTGCTGTTTTTACTTTACTCACTCCACTTCACTGTACATCCTGCTCATTTTGTTGTTGTTTTAATGCTCTTAGAGAGTGGAACGGTTGTTGTGCAACAACAACAACAACAACAACAACAGCAACAATAATAATAACAATGTATCTGTATGCATCAAAATCTTGTAGTTTATTTTCTCACGAACTGAAACTCATAGAACAAACATATTGTACTATCAAAGGAAGCCACAAACTCAATTAGTTGCAATTTTGGCGCAATTCTCTCAGTTTATAATTTTCCAGCTTGTTGTCCTTAAGATGTACAATCTACATATATGTGTGTATGTATGCACAATAGTATTTTGGCTCCTTACAATGATCGTCATGAAGATTTTCATGCTGATCATGATAAGTTAGATTATTTTCAAAATGCAATCATATTGAAATAAGTAGTAGTAGTATTTCAGGACATTAACATGAACATGAATATAGATGATATTCACTCCAAACCCAATTTGTTTTTATACTCTTCATGTAGTGAATAGCATTAAAAGTTTGTCATGAAGTTTGTAATTCAAAGAAGGAAACATCTTAGACCCCATAAAGTGTATATATTCTTGATCAGCGCGTCGGGACGAGTTGATCTAGCCATGTCCGTCTGTCCGTTTGTCTGTCTGTTTGTATGTATGCAAACTATTCCCTCAGTTTTTGAGCTAGAGAGCTGAAAGCTTTATTTTTATCATTTCTCGGAATCAGTTGAATCGGACCACTAGGGGGGTACCTCCCATAAAAACTCCCTACTCAAATTCATGTCTTTTTTTTTTTGTTTTTTCTGCTATCATCTTTAAATTTGGACACAATAAGTTCCGGATTCATATCCATCAACCATGTAAATTCATTAAGATCCTACGATTACTGGATCGTATAGCTTCCATACAAAAAACGTTTTCTAGTGGCTACGTGAAAAGTATTACATATTCGGCATAGTCGAAGATAGCCTTCTTTCCGGTTTCTGAGTAGTTTTTGATCAGTAGAGCATTATATAAAATTACCTAGATACATACATACAATATGTAACTGGGCTATTAGGTTTATTGGGTTTAAAAAATGAAAGAATGTCCTCATCGTCCTCCTCATCCTTACTTGTATGTTCATCATTAGTTAGAAAGCATCCAACATCTTTTATGTGACGATTTCCCTACATTTCTTGATAGACTTAGATCCTTTCTTTCGAATCAGTTGGACAGTCTAGCACAATTGCCATTGAGAGCTCTAACAAGCTCTTTAAGTCCAATCGTCAACTCTCCTTACCTCATTTTATGTACTACTTTCTAGGCATCACAATGGGTCTTAAGGTTTCTGAGTGAACTCAGCTGGCATATCCTACAGCATCTAGATGTATCATGTGTTTGAAAGGATTCAAAGGACATCATAGCCCAACTCATATTAAATAAATAAATATAAATGTGTACATATATAAATTGCCTGCAGTTTACATTTTTCATTACCCCCCCTCTATGCTATTGTTGCTGCTGCTGCACCCACGAGATGTGAAAACACAAAAAAGAAATTAATGGATTCTTGTTTTGTTAAAAATTCAATTAAAAGTGTATAACTTGAACAAAGTTAAATAGAAAAGAATAAAAATGAAAAACAAAAATAAAAGAAAAAAAATTATTAGAGTGAGAGAGAGAGAGAGCTAACAAAAGACAACCGACCAACCCATCTTCAAAAGCGTCATCATCGTCATCATCATCACACTCCCTGACCAAACAAAATGTTTTTTATTACAAAAAATTGAAGACACAAAAGGAGCACAATTTCATTTCAGTTTCACTCAAAGCTAAATACCCTTCAACCAAGCATAAGTATATGAAATATGAATATTATGTCATCATAGGGATAGTTTACCTTTAATTGCATCAAACCCCCCTTTCCCATTCACTCTTTGTACAATCAGGCATTTTACAATGTGTGAATTCGAGTTTTGTGACTTATACGATGTGGTGATCCGATTAAAACCAATCCAATTAATATACCTATGTATGCAATTTCAATTTGAAATGATTTATTTTAACACATCAAATCAATGGAAATACCGGCGAACTTAGGAAATCTTTTATCCAAGTCCATTTATTACTTCTTAGGTACAAATTAGAATTACATTTTTTGATTAAATCGAATTATTTAATTGTGAAAATGAACTCAGAACTAAGTGGATATTTTCTTAACTTCTTAGCTTGGCTTTCTTAAATCTCCCATCTATTAATCATTTCACTATCAAGGAACTTAAAGAGTAGCATTTAATTCCAGATTTTTAACTTAACCTAAGCGCATCTGTACAATATAATGTGGATCGAAATGTGGGGCAAGTGGGGTCTCAAGTCAGATTTTATTAGATTTCTTTGTCTCCTTTGATCATCCATAACACTTTGCTGCTGATTGACGAATGAAGAATTATGATGAAGTAGAATATGTTAAATGATATCACCTTTAAAAAACTATTTCTACTTATTCGATGATCCTATTTAAACTGATAACTTTTCATAGCTATAACTTTAAATAGGGCATACAGAAAAGTAAAATTTATATACAAACATATGTATATTTTTTATTGTACATATACAAATATACATATATATATTTATATAATATAATTTATACATATATGTAGATAAATGAAAAACTCAACTCCAAAAGGCACATCACAAAAGCAAAGGTTCTGTTGTTGTTTTTGTTTTTGTTGCTGTTGTTGATGATGATGATGATGCTGCTGCTGCTATTGCTGTTGCTGCCAGCAATGTCCTTCAACCCTTTCGTAATGGCATTCAAAGTTAATAGTGGGGTCGGTGGTCGATTGTCGATGGCCGATGGTCGATGGTGTTGTGCATTAGTAGTGAGAACATGGGGCTCTAGCTAATGTGTGAATCAATAAATATGTACCCACAACGCCTCTGAAAATGTCCTGGTTACGTTGCCATTGCCTTTGCCTTCGCACTGATCACCCACATGGTTAGTATCAGAACAAGGCAATGTGCAAAATTTACTGCAGCGCGGCGCAAGACGAAAGAAAAGTCTGACCTCCAGTCAATGCGATTTTATATTTCTGTTGGGGTTACTGCTGATACTGATGATGTCGCTGCTGCTGCTTCGCCTGCCGCTGCTGCTACTTCTTATGCCTGTTTAAGCCTTTCACTGTAGTCAACCACTTTCACTTTTAACTCATCGTTGTCGTCGTCGTCGTTGTCGTTGGCGGCGGACACTGGACACACACGCATATCTCTTGGCTGATGTCTCAGTTGACGCTGCTGGTCAGTTCTTTGCTTATACAAATGTGTGTGTGTGTGTGTGTGTGTGTGCGTGTGTGTGTACTCTCTCTTTGATTACGTGCGTGGGTCTGGATATTAAAATGCGTAAATTTGCAGGATGTGTTTGGATGTATCCAATTCCACCACCACCACCACCACCACCAACATCACCAGCATCATCAGCATCAGTAACAACATCATTCCCACTCCCAACAACTGCTTCCTCAGTCATGCTGGACTTGTCCAGTCACTCTATCTCTTTCTCACTCTCACTCTCCCCCTCCCCCACCATCTCGTTCACGTTCTCCTTCTCCTTCTCCTTCTCCTTCTCCACCTCCATCCACCTTCTTTAACTTTTTTGTGTTTTTTAGCAGCGATTTTTTTTTTTTGTCAAAACGCACCAAAAATAAAAAATAAAACGAAACGAAAAGAAATACAATAATGTAAAGGGTGCAAAAATACGAAGAAAAAAAGGAAAAAAAAAAGAAAAAAAAGGAAAAATAAAAAAAAAATGAGAGCAATGAGAAGACTTTTCTTGGAGACTGTGCTGTCGATGCTGCCGCCACTACTTGTGATGCTGTTGGTGATGGCGATGGTGATGCTGATTCAGCTCCTTTACTCCTTTACTTTACCATTGTTTATTTTTTAGCCTCAACGTGGACGCTGTCGCTGCTGTCTGTTGGCACGGATATTTTTGTTTTCTTTTCTTTTATTTTGTTCCATTCTTTTTTTTTTATTTTCTAATACTTTTCACTCACTATTACATAAAAATATAGGGTTGACAACAACAACACCACCAACAACAATAACATGGACAAAGGGAAAATTTTTGTTAAAAAACTGTAAAAAACATAAAAACGAAACAAAAAGGAAAAGAAAAAGAAAAGGGTGAAAGTTTGTAGAAATGATTTTGAGTTTGTGTTTGGGTAGTTCCACTTACTTTGGAAATAGACGACGAAAGTACAAATGAATGTTGTGATGGATATAATAGTAGAATAAAGTATAGTATAGAATAGTACAATAATAGTAGTGATGATAGAAGTAGATATAGAACAGTCATGAGGGTAGAAGGTACATATACGTACAACACCCAAGTCCAATGTAAAAGAATTCAATGATTCCTTTATTCATACGATCAACAAGAAACAAAACTTAGATGATCTTAGAAATAATTAACTATGGAAACGATGTAAAATAAAACAAATGAATGGGTCCTAAAAATATAGAAATAAATGTACCAATAAGTAGATCACAGTTTTCTCAATTATTTGTTATTTAGAATTTAGCATAGGATAAGACAAATTGATTTAAATAATCCAGAAGCTATATTTCTGTATTATCTAGTATACTATCGTACCATATGTTAATTAAGGTTCATCATAGCTTTCTCTAAGAGGCTTATTAACATTTAACATCATTTGCATATACATATGATATGTTCGATCATTGATTTCATATTAGTTAAATGCTTAAATGAGCAAAGATTTTGATAGGACCAAGTACCGTGAAATGTGGCACAATGGAGCACTTAACGCAATGGACCCAAATTGTTTTAAGGGCAAAATAATTCGACTCAAAGAGCACAATAAGACAGGCAGGCAGGCAGGCAGGCAGGCTGGCACATGAATGAATGAATGAATAAATAAATGAATGAGTGAATGAATGAATGCCTTTAGCATTGATGTCTTCTTCTGACACTATGGCATCAACCCCAACCCCAAAACGAAACCAAACTCCAAGCCCATCTTCAGCCTGACTGACTGACTGACACTAGGTAAATATTATACGAGTATTGTAGATGTCCTGCAACCCCAAACCGAATACTGGCGTTGCTGTCGCTGCTGTCCAACTGACGCCATTTTTCACTTAAAAAATAAAATAACGAAAGAAAAATAAAATAAAAATAAATAAATAAAAAAAAAAACACACACACACACACTCACACAACAAGGAGAGTGTGAGAAAGAAAGAGACCAAGAAACCAAAACAAATGTTAAAACCGTTTTCCCCTTTTTTTTTTTATATTTTTTATTTTATTTTATTTTTCTTTTCCTTCTTTATACAATACTACTGCTTGCAACTTACAATACTCAACTCAACTCAACTCAACGCAACGCAACGCAACGAAACTCGATTCGAGTCGTTTTTGCCTCTTCCATACCGTTATACTTTGCCATACTTTTCATTTACTTACATTTTTTGCGATTACGCCTCCTATCCTTTACTTACGGCTCAACAACAACATTCTACTATACTACTATCTGATTGTCCAAAAAATACCCCTTAAGTTTATAACTTAAAAATTCAAAGCACGAAGAAGGTTCTAATTTAAACAGCAGCCAACGCCAGAGCAGGACGACGTCAAAGGATCTAAAGGATGATGATGATGTTGGTAGATGGTGTGGTAGTGGCCAGAAAAAAAGCGAAGGAAAAAAGAAGGAAATTTGGCATAAAGTACATTGAGAAAACGAGTAAATAAAAAGAAAAAAAAAAAAAAAAATGAAAAGCACAAGCACAAGGCAAAGACGTAGCTTGGTTAACAAGTGAAGGGTAGTTGCTGCACGTTACTTTTTCTTTTTTTTATTTTTATTTTCATTTTTTTTTTTTTTGTTTTTTTGGCTTTCTTTTATTCTTTCTGCTGTAACCCCTACACCTACACTTTTGTTAACAAGTGTGCGTGTGTGTGTGCATATATGCAAGGCTTTTGAAAAAAAAGTGCGTATAATGAAAGAAACAAAAATGTAAAAAGGCTCAGGAGAAAAATCCAAGAACAGCAAACATATCACAAAAAAAAAAAAAGAAAACACTACTAAAAAACTGAACCAAACAACTAAAAAATGCTCTTGATCCGCTGTATGTCAATATATGTACTATGTAAGTATGTATAGTGAATAAATGCACATAAGAATTGAAAGAATATTGGTTGTACCCATACTCCTACTCATACTACTTTCTAAAAATACAATACAATAAATAGTATTTCTAGTACAAATATCAAAAGACTTCAACATTCAACTGATGATTTTTAAGGACACGCTTACAAATCTTGTTGAATATGTAGTACAATTCATGTGCCTCTCTAACTTTAATGGATAACAACTTATGCTTCTTCCTCGTCTTCATTCGAATTGCCTTGCTAGATAAGTATAACAAAACAACGATACTTAAAACAACCCAAACCATATACAATAACTTCAAAAACTATAGGTTGGAAATAAGGAATTTACATATTATATATATGTTACAGACAGATAGAGAGACGGACATATGAACATAGTTACTAGAGTGATTGGCTTCGTAAAGCTGATCATGTCAATATACAGTCGAACTTTCCTCTAGTGAATTCGTACGGGATCAGAACATCACTTCATTATACAGACATTATGATATTTTTCTCGACTTTTACCCGGCGAACTTCGTACCGGTTTCCCTTCATTGAAGCTCTTTGTGATATACGAGATTTTTGGTTTTGTTATCAGGATTAAACTCGAATGGCAAATCGATTGGATCATTGGAATTATCGGAATAAAAACTTCCTCACCTTTGAATTTTACCCTAAGTATCGTAGCATGAAACATCGCATTGCCCATGAGGTTTCTCAATATCAAACGCGTTCCATTACGAAATTTCTTCAAATTCTTCTTCATTATTATTTGATTCTTAAATACTTGGTATAGCCTGAATTCCATAGCTTTACAGAGAACTGCTGAGAATATCTTCAATGGACGGGTTGTCTCTGGTCTGCACATCAATGTCAATATTGAGCTATTCTTCAAATGATTCATCAATAGTTACTTAATACTTAATGAGGTCTATGAATTCCATAAATGTTCGGAGGAGTTTAAACATAGATTCGCGTTACACATCAGCGGTTCGCATTCAGTCACACCTGGGTTAAAGAATTTCAATCAGGAGTTTGTTTCCAGCCACAGCTTAATGGAGTCTTATTCGCTTATTATTGCGTAATAATAATTTAAGAATCAATCGCCTTGGATTCAACAACGACAACCATAACCATAACCGGCTTAGCCGGGTAGTAAAGCATACTTATACGTACATCTGGCAAACTTTTTTATTGGTTAGTCAGTAAAATGTTACTGATGTTTATCCTACTGGTGGTATTTTTAATGTATTTTATTTCAGAGTGAATGCATCCATATACTGTTCGCAGTGTATGTTGAATGTATGCATATGCATATCCTAACTTTCTCAAAAAAATTTTCCCTCTCCCCAACTAAATTTCTCAACAACAAATGCAAACAACTTCGAAGTTTTTGTTGCTTTGTCTGATATTCCTACAGAATTGTACATGAGACATACATATTTCACTAACACTATGGTAATTCACGATCATGCATTCTGATTAAGTATAAGGCACTTTAGTCGGTGAGACTGAAAATATTTCGTAGGAGAGTTGTCCAGACGCGTATATCAAACACATAAATATATAATTTGAAAAGAATAAGAAAAACAAAAAAAAAAAAAAAAAAAAAAAAAAATCAAAATGAGTTTTTTTTTTGGTTCTTTGTTAAATATAAGTACAATTTTGTCATATTTCAGCCAATTCACACAACCTTTCCTTAATGACAACTTATACACCTAAATCTTCCACATGAATAACTCCGTCTATTGTATGAAAACCGTATGAGAAACAGTTCGATAGTTTTCGAGCTTATCGCTTTGACAGACAGACACACGCGTCGGGGGGATTGTATTTTATAATATGTTATGACACATAATAATGTATTGTTTTTACAAATAACTTATACATATTAATTGATATCATTTATACAATTGGAAGCAATACAAGACGAGTTACATACATATACGTGTATACAAGGGATTTCATATACGTGTATATATGTATAGTAAGATAGGGTAGTTTATGGTAGGATAGGGTAAACAGTATTGCAGTTCATCAAAATACCTTACGGCCCATTTTGTTGCCTGGCTTGGATTGCTGTTAGCTTAAGTGTTCGCATACATCGAAGACCCTAACTAGCTATTAGAGTCTTGCACGAATGCGTTTTCAAATGCGATCAAATCATTAGTTTCGTTTTAAATGCACCAAGTTTTAAATACTCGGTAAAGCAAACAGAACGATTAGAGTTTCGTGCTGGCAATTCGAAAGATATGAAGAACTTGCTGTCGACAAGCAAATGTTTTATTTTCAATGCCGAGCAAATACGAATGATCCAAGTTTCATATCAAATGAACGAATGCGAAATTTTCTAAGTATAGTAGTGATGGTTGGTCACGCGCATAGCGAGCGTTTGTTGCCTATTAGGTATTGTTCTTGTTTTCCAATTACTTTTTGACTCTTGCACAACACTCAAATCTCGAATCTGAAGACAAAGACGTTCTCCCACCTTTAATTGTACGGTTTCCAACAACAAAATCTAACGAATTTCAATATAGAGAGTGAAAGGATAATGCATGAGAGCGAACACAATTGCTACCAAGGCAGATCAATGACTCAAGCGCATACAAGTAAACAACGACGTAGACTGCCTCTTTTGCACTTGTTTGTGTGCATTTTTTCATTCTCGCAAATACCGACGGTATTGCCGAAGTGGTTGCCGAAGCAGATTATTTATCAATACTGTCAAGTATTTCAAGTTTTGTATACAAACTTAATGAAGACATTCAATTCGTTTGTTTAGTTTCTCTTCGCATTTGTTTCATTTGCATATGCCTTCCATTCGGTTCATTTGGTTTCTTCTGCTTTTTCGCTAATAAATGAAATAAATGTACAAATGTATTTGGAAGGACATACTTGGAAAAGCATTCGTGCAAGACTCTAGTAGCTATGTACCTACCTAGATAGCCTAAGCTACCACTGACATTAATCTCAGGGTGCTTAAACCTACTGAATCGCCTTACAACGACAAGTTGGTGGCAGCCCAGCATTAGGATGTATGTAGTATACATACATGCTTAAATAAGATAGACAAATAAATTTAATCTAATCAAACATCAAATAATAAAAGCAATAAAAATATCTAATTGATCTAGATCTTTACAAAGGGGAGAGAGAATTCACAAAAAGCAGGCAACTGTAGATCGCAGACCCACATCATAGTTGGAACAAAGAATAAACCTCACCTGAAACTGAAACTGTAAAACATTTTTAAATTTAAAATTACTAAAAAGAATTATGTAGGTATAATTAATTGCATGTTTTGAATGACCAGATTGATAAGATATTTCATAAAATATGTACATATTTGTACCATATGTGCTAGTATTTTATATGTCAAAATAATCAGAAGTTTAATAACCTTGAATTTCATTCATCGAATGTAAAATACAATAATAAGACAATAATTTTTAATGTAGTATTTTTTATATGGTAAAAATAACAACTATTATTGGACCCAAGTATTTTGGTCTAAATTGTATGTTATTCATATTTTTTATATATCATTTTCATCTATATATGGAACTTATAGAAGAATTAAAGTACAATAAAGTAGTTGGTTGTTGTTTTGGTTTTTTAATGTGACCTTCCATACCCAGTAATCGGGGAACTCTGGAATAAAAATATAATTATTCTTTATATGAAATATATTTAAACATTTGAAAATGTAGCGCCCAACATGACAAATATAAGACTTTTGTTATGATATCAAATATCCATACACCGACTACTTATAACATACATGTACATATATTTAATATTCAAATAGTGTCTTCTCGAATTTGCATATACATTTGTGAATATATGTATGTATGTTGTTTTCTTGTTTTAAGTCTTATGGATACATTGTACTTCAAAGTACACATTTTATTTAAAATTCTGCCGATAAAGCTTATTTCTCAAATCAACTTCGCAACGCAACCCTTAAAACTTACATATGTGGAATGGACAATGTAAGAATTAAGAAGTAAGAAATCCCACATGAACGTTAGTTACGTTATGTATGTATGTATATCACCTTCATCCTCCATCTACCACTAATATTGTAAATTGTGTAGTATGTGCCAAACAACTCAATACTCACTTTATAGCATTTGGTTTGGTTTCTACTAAAGATATTATACATATGAAACTAAAATTTGTATAGTCAGCATTGTTTTTTATGGTATATACTTATATAGTAGGGGCTCAACCGACTACTTTCCAAGACTACTATATACTATACAATAGTTTAAGCTTCGATTCCAATAATTGAGCGACATGAGGAATCATCAGTGAAACGATTAAAGATTGATTGAACGAACCACAATAATTAGTACGTGAATAATGAAAAACTGTTGGGTTTGAGTTGTTTGAAAAGTTATTGTTGATAGCTAATTTTTATGACAAATGTTTGCGCGCAATTTTTTGTGTCCAAAATGAAATTTGATTCGTTGCGTTAAAGTCTTCTGCTTGCAATTGTGACGCGATTATGGGAAGTTTTCGAATGAATATTCGCCATATTTTTTGCTTTCTGACTAAAAAACGATATGGAGAGAAGAAAGTAATTGAGGCAACATGAAAGCTGTATAAATTTTACTTATACATAGAAACTTTCGCTGTCTTTGGAATTCTGTAACAAACATTTCAGCTAAGTGATAATACCATGCAATTTTAATATGAATGGTATAATTTAAATGATTGTCCGCAAGCTAAAACATAATCAAAATTAAAGCAGAAGATGAAGAAGAGGAAGATGATGATGATGATGCTGATGATGCTGATGATGCTGATGATGCTGATGATGGAGATGGAGATGGAGATGTTGGAGAAGAAGAAGCAACAAACTCCCGGCACAACATGTTACTTGGTAAAGTATAATTCTCCATCCCCATCGATATCGCCATCGCTTGTTTCCTTCTTCTTTAAATGTCTCATATATAGAATATACATATACAGACGGATGGACAAACAGACAGACGAAAATACAGGAAGACACAGAGACAGATAGACAGATATACACATGTGTAACTATACGCGGATATTTTAGAGCTGGTGGGTTTGGGTGAAGGACGATTGTCCAGGACACAAGTTAACATCATTATGCGTACCCATGAGTGCGTGCGTATGTGTGTGCAAAATAATCTTCAAAATTACGGAAAAACGGGAAGTACGACTACAGGAAGATACAGATAGACACACAAATACACACTTGCAAATATGCATGCATGTGTATGCTGTACATTGTCCGTCCTGTCAAAATCGTCGACTAAACAATCTACAATATGTAGATATATTTGAGTATGCTATTGCTATTGCTATGTTTCTGAAACTAACAACCACCACCACTACAACATCCAGCCAGCCAACCAACCATCCATCCATTCATTCATCTACACATCCATCCATCCATTCATCCGTCCATCCATTGAGCTATCCACCTACCCACATACATAAAAGTATAACCTTCAGTTCCACAAACAAACGACACATTGCTTTGGTCCAAGTTGAAACTCGTTTGGCTTGAAAGTTTCGTCGACGTTGTCCGTCGTCCGTCGTCCTTTCGTTTGGTTTGGTTTAGTTGGATATGGTATGGTATGGTAAGGTATGGCTTGGTTATGTTGTTTGTTTGGTCCACTTATGATTTAACATTTTACAGAATCCGATATGAAAATGAAAATGAAAATTTTTGGGGCAAAACGCAAGAAATTAACGCCCCTTTCGCTTGCTTGCTGCCTTCATAATGATCATGAATGGTGAAGAAGAGAAAGGAAATGAAAGAAGGGAGTGGAGTGGATTGGATTGGAGTAGAGTGGTGTAGAGTAGAGTTTGGTGGAAAGGGAAATGGAGGGAGCTCCGACGCCAGAAGCAACAACAGCGATGGCTGTCACATATTTAAAATAGGACTCGAGCCGGATCGAATCGAATCGTGGCTTTGGCTGTGGCTGTCACTTCGTCTACAGCAAAATGCAAAAAACCAAAAAAAAAAAAAAACAAGAAGAAAAACACAAAATCAAATGGACAGACGAACGGATGGACGGAACGACGGATGGACACATATGCATACATAGTAGTAGTCTCGTACATACGAGTATAAGCGGATGAATGGACGTCGTTGTCGTGTGTTGTGTGTCGTTCGGTCCGTCAGTCAGTTGGTCGGTCGAATTCGTTGTTTACAATTTTAGTAATACATGCGCAGGCACACACACACACACACACACACACACAAACACACATATGCACACACAATCAAGCATCCTTTTTAGCATTTTCTAAGATTCAAATTTCGTAAATTATCCTTTTGTGTATATGTATGTGTGTATGTCTATATGTAGCATTTAAGTGTGTGTGTGTGTGTGTGTATGTGTGTGTGTGTGTGTTTGAGTGGGCAGGAGTTTCGAACGATTGTAAAACTACACGCACGCATTTGGACCAAGTCAGGCAGAGAGGACACTCTACTCTGCTCTGCTCTGCTGAGCTCTGCTTTGCCTGAGTGACTGTGTGAAGACGCAATTGGAAAGGAGGAGTGGAATGGAGTAGTGAGGACAGGACAGGACAGGACAGGGCAGGACAGGAGAGGAGAGAAGAAGAGGAAAATGTTTGCATGGACGACGAATGTAAAATGTACGGAGTGGAGTGGAGTGAGTGACGACTTTTTAGTGATTGAAGTTAGAAATGAGTAAGGAGGAGGCTTTGCTGCTGATGGTCATAAGTGAGGGAGGGAAAACCAAGAAGAAAGGACAACTTTTCACAGTGTCTACTAAGACTATTCGTTCGTTAAGGAAAATGTTAGAGCATAGGAAAGAGGTGGACTACACAAGTATTGTATGTTATATACTTTATACTATATGTATTACATACATACATATACATATACAATATGTACAATACTATTTAGTAGCTTGGAAAGATGAAATACACACAAAATTCACTTTAATGTCTATTTATGTAAATTAAAATGATTGAGGGTGGATGTGTGGATGTGTGAATGTATGGGGATATAGATGTGTACGGTCAGTATTTTGTTTTTGGTTTCTGCTTATGATTCTGCATCTGCTTCTGTTTTGTTTTGTTGTGTTTTTTTTTTTTTTTGTTTTTTTTTTTTTTTTTGTATAGAATTTTAAACTATGCGAAACACTGTGCAAGCGATTTTCATTTTAAATAAGTACATACAAGTATACGTACAAGCATGTACATATATAAATACATACATATGTGTATGTATGTATATGTATTAAACAATTGTGTATTGTCCGTCGTATCTTATTGTATACACACGGTTGCTTGTATTTCTCTAAACAATTTTGAAAATACTACGTAATTTTATCGTAAATTGAGGTCAGAGTGGGTCGCATGCATGCTAAAATGTACAAAGTATTTTCTTGCTACCTCATTTTCTCTTTTACTTACTTAATTCATAAGATTAGATGGCGATGAGAAAACGGTAATGGCAACAGTAAAGTTGACGGTAACACGGTTTGAAAGCAACTTTTGTCAAGAATTCTACTAAATATTAATTACCAAAGTAACCATAATGGAAGTCTGTTCCTCATCTATGTTATGTATGTCCATTACCCATTATGTGAACTTCAGGGGTATTTTCATCAAATAACCCTTATTCTAAAAGAAGAAACTGTTGATCCCATACCATAATGATTCTAAGCCTAGTAGACATACTCGTATGTGTAGGTATATAACATACTTGTATCTATTACACATGGAACACATCTGTAATAATGTATATTTATAAGATTTTTTAGATCAAATAAACTATTGTCCATAGACTTAGATTAGATTAGAATAGAGAAGGGCATCAGCTAGTTACTTTACCATTGTGGCCTCAATTAAGCCATAGACTGATAAATTGATTTTTAAAATGAAATACTTATTAGTTTTCAAAATGATTTATTCTGAAGAAAATTTATATTAAATTGCAATTGCAAAGAACCAAGCTGAATCAGGGCTGAAATAGATTTACATTCATAGAATGGGTGAGATGTTTTAAACTTGATTCAGTTATGGGCTTTAATTGTACTATACCATCAACCAGCAGTATGTTTTGAAGATTCCTTGATCTCATTGAAGATAACATACATGATACATATGTATGTAACAATCTACTGTGGACTTAAATTAGTCTATTTAAATGAAATCCTCTAATTGCATCCTTTGTGCCATCATCATCATCATCATTATCATCATCATCATCATTATCACCATTACCATCATTGTAATCATCATCATCTATTGCCAATGCTCCATGTTGTGATATATTAAAAAATAAGTGAAACCCAATTGTTAATTCCATTTGAAGCAGTTGCAAAATCTGTCCAACATACATATGTATGTATATATGTATAACTGTATGCCTGTACCATCATATACTATGAGTATGATGTAAGTGTATTTGTGTGTATGTGTGTGTGGTTAAAATAGTATCTCACAGATACTAAATACTTCTTTATGCATGAATGTGCCAAATAGATTTACGAGCAACGATGGCGACTTTGTTAGCTTTCTATGTTTGTTTATTTGTGTAAGCATGGCTGTATGGCAGTATGCGTGTGCGTGTGCGTACGTGTGTGTGTGTGTGTGCTTCCGTTTGTTAACTCACTACTACACATTCCATGTTTTGTAGCATACAAAAGGGGGCAAGATGGAAGGTTATGTGCTTCGTCGATATTAAATTTAAATTGACGCTTGCTAAGAGATTTTTACTGGAAGCTTTGGAATTGAGTTCCTTTCTATGAATGTACAATACGTATGAGTACATACATACATACATACATACACATGTACAAGTCTATACCTTTATCCATCCAAACACACTTAGCTAAATAATGGACAGGCAACCAACCAGGCCACGCAAGCAGGCAGCCAGTCAGATCGACCTTTTATTGTACTATGCTATGAGACACATGTGTGTATGAAATACTATTTATTTACATGTGCATATGTAAACGAGTTTTGAAAGTTTTAAGCCCCATCTACATTCACTTCAATACATAATATTATGTATACAATACATAAATATATAATATACTCGTACAAGTATATAAATGTAATTATACAAAATTTTGTACAAACTGATATAAAAAACAAAAACCCTAAATTTTCGGGGTCAAATAAAACTTTGTAAAAAATAAAAACAACATAAAATCCACATAACCTTGAGTGTTGAACTAATAAGTTTTTTCAAAACAATTTTTCAACTTTTTTGCTTCATAAAATTTCATATAATTTCTAATCTTTTCAACACCACCAACATAGATAGTAGTGGGCTATTGCCATTAATGAGTGGGCTTAAGTGTGGATAAGACTACACCGCATCATACAATACATGTGTATGTATTTTAAAACTCAATATCAGTAATAGTATGATGGCATTACAGAAAACTTAGCCCTGGTCTTAGCATAGATCTTCTTTGTACGAGTATGTCAAAGTTTTGATGAAGCAACTTTGACCTTAACTTGAATTGAATTGAAGAAAACATTCATTAGTTTGTGCTTTACCATAGCGAACCGAACAATAATTTCCATCTTTTCCTTCATTCTGATACAACTAACTAATACTTACAGTTGAAACTATAAATTAACAAGAGTGTTCTTATACTAACCTTGGTTGTCAGGGCTTTCAGTTAGGGTTTAATACTATATATTATTATAAAATCAATCAGGTCAATTAAAAGTAAAAATAAAAAATATTGGATCAAATCTATATAAAAACTAGCAGTCCCTATGCTCATGTCTTTAGAGCTGTGGATGGAAGAAGATTTGATCCACCAAATCCGACTTAAAAATGAAACATAATAATTCTTCATCCTTGGCTTTCGATTCAAAGATTCCAATCTTAAAAGTATTCGTGGTAATCCAATCCAAAGTACGCATCCGAATCCAAAGTATATTTATTCAGAATTATCGTTATTAATTATACTAAAAAAAAAATATATACTTAACTTTAAAAAAATGAAAAAAAACAAGTAATATTGGTTCAATACATTTTGCGCTAGAGAAAAATACTGCGTGGGTTTTGAAAACAGTGCCATGTACTGGTTCCAACTGTTACTAAACCCATTTAGGTGACCCCATAAGTACAACAACAAAAAATTTCATCAAAATCGGTCCAGCCGCTTATGAGAGAAATAGTCACAAAAATCCTTACGCGCGAATTTTATATATAAAGATTATCATAAATTTATTCTAATATTGATACTCTGCAATAGTTATTAAAAACAGTTCAGAAAATATTATTCTTGGCGAAGTTTAATGGAAAATCTTTGTTTGTCCGATTTTTGGCCAACGTTATTATTATTATTAATATATTCTTTACACACAAAATGTTACAAATTGAACTCATTAGAGTTGGAGTTCCTAAAGGCAATACATATGTATTTACATATTTACCAATCATATTTGCTACTTATGCCGATTTAAAGATATACTTTCTTACAAAAACACTTTTGTTAATTATAGAATATATATTTTGATTGAAATCTTGACAGAAGATTTACATCAAAACAAAATGTCAACAAATCAATAGATAGTTCCCTTAAACTGATTGATTGGTTCTCATTTCAAACTATACCTTGAATATAAATTACTCCTTTAGAAGCGAGGAATTCTTCATAAAATCAATGTGGATTGAAGGCACAAAAGCAGAATCGATTATTTAAAAATACTGCAATCCAAACTCCTCCTTGAAGAAGACATGGCGGAGCTCTATATTGCATCAAGGATTCCATTTTTTTTTTTTAACGAGATTTTCATATAGCAACCAACCAAGAAAGAAAAAAAAGTTTAGTGAAACTAACATTTGGACAACCATAGTAACGTGCTGGTTATTAGCAACAGCAGCAATATGAGAACAGTCAAACGATATCATCCACGCCCTCTAGATTTACCGTTTCAAGCAGGGGTCTTCAACCCATGCGCCACATGTTGCCCAAGGCAACTATAAAGAAACTATTTAAAGTTAGTGAAACTGCCAAGTGAGAACAGAAATCAATTTCATTTTGTAGTCAATCTCTTTCTGTTTGCTCGCTTGAAGACTTTTTTCTCGTCACTCAGTTACACCTCAAGATATTCTTATTAAGGGAAACATGATATTACTTTAGTATAAATTTCCATCCCTCATTAACAACCAAAAAATATTCTTCTTCATCAAGTCTTAGCAGCTTAGTTAATACTACCATAAGTTTGAAAATATACAAAAAGGGAATAGTGTATGTTGATCTATCAAAATATAGATATACAGTATACAATTGTTCTATGGACTTTGATATTAAGTTTTATTTAATGTAACAGTGATTGTCTCTTATGTTACATGATGCTTGCGCTTTTCTTAAGTCCAGTGTTACTCTTAAAAATTATAGTGTTAGTCTTAAATTGTAATTGTAATATTTGAAATGTAGACATTGGTCAGATCAGACATAAATCATCTCAACTGACGTGATTTGACACAAAATATCCATACTTAATTCACTTACAAATAGACTGTCGACGAGGTCAAATTCAAGTTGCAGTTTCTCTTATGATCTAGAAAGTTCTACCCACAAATCAGCCCGCAGAATTTAGAATTTAAAGTAGTAGAAATTTCCGATAATTTTAATAATTTATGTATATAGATTATTTCATCCGGAAAACACTTTTAACTTATTTATACTACTCTTAGTTGTACAATTAATTTAGTTTGCAATGGGCTTCAGTAACCACCACATACAACAATAAAAACATATAACATTAGCAGTAGCAGCAGCAACAGCAACAGGAAAATATAACCGGAAAAAATGACTGCACTTTTATCCATAAAATACTAAATAATTAGTAAGAAGGGTATCTTCGACTATGCCGAAGCTGTAATACTCTTCACGCAGCCTCTAGAAAATGTTTTTTGTATGGAAGCTATACAATCCAGTAATTCTATGATCTTGAAATTTACATGGTTAATGAATATGAATCAGAAACTTATTGTGTCCAAATTTCAAAGTGATAGCATAGAAAACTAAAAAGTTTTTTTTTAATACGAATATGAATTTGAGTAAGACGCTTGTATAGGAGGTACCCCTCTTAATAGTCCGTGGATCTTGCAATTTTAGTGCCTAATGTGTATGGATGAAATTAAATTAAATTAATTAAAATTTATTTCGATAGCACACAACACAAAAAAGTTTATTCATAAGAACTTTACTTTAAATGGGGGTTTGTATGGATATGGTGGCTATGCACCAGAAACTCATAAGGTCCAAATTTCAGTTCGATCGGCCAATAAATAAAAAAGTTTTTCTAATAAGAACATCAATTTGAGTAGGTGGTTTGTTTGAGGGGTACCCCTCCCACTGGTCCGATTCGGCTCGTTCCGACAAATGTATAGATCTACAGACAGACGGACAGACAAACGGACATGGCTAAATCATCTCGTCTCATCGAGCTGATCACAAATAAATATATTTTATGTGGTCTGCGATGTCTCTTTCTGTGTGTTACAAACTTCATGACAAACTTATAATACTATTCTCTCACGTGAAGAATATAGAAAACCGTGACACAGAAAACGGTGTCATCCTCAAAACAGTAATAAAAGATAGGATGGTAGAAGTGCGCAAGATTGAAGTGTTTACAGGTAAGTATAATGTTTTTGAAAGCAATTGGGTAGAAAATATAAGAATATCTTATAGAAAACATATGTATAATACTATTTACTATGAATATAAGGATCATCTACGGAGAAGAATGTGACTTCAAACTTCTTATTTCATTTGTTAAGTGCAACATCTTATTCCAACCTGAAACGTTTGTTTAGCAGCATACAATGACAAAGTGATTAGCTGCAACCTTTCTCTAATCTAAACACTACTTAAGTAAACCTTGAAAGAAATTCATTACTGTCATCATCATCATAACGAACAACAAGCTAAAGACCATATAATCCGTCAGAAAGATGATAATGGCGATAGTTTTTAAAGATAATCACAGTACACTCGGCGCCACTTGAATAGAACATCCCTACCTAATTTTTTTCAATACCTCATATTTTTCGATATAAACGCGTAGAGATTTTATTCCTTTTGTCAAAGACAAGATATTTAATTATTGTATTTACCATATAAAATAGAGTAAAGTATATTTAATAGGTGAATCGGTTGCATTTATACAATTTTTTTTTTTATATCATCAAAAAAATAAAAAAGTACATGTGTTGAGACAATGAAATAAAAAAACAAAAATTTTCCCATTTTTTAAGTGATGAGTCTAATAATGAAACACTTAGTAAAGTGTACTTACAAAAGCTTCCATTTGATACCAATCCCAAAACACAACCCTTTAACTACACTTGCATCGCAATATACTCTTAGAAGTGAAAACATTGAATTTCGAGAGTCTCGATAGCTTCAGCAAATATTTTCAAGATTTATGGGAGGCGTTCTATCACTTGCAATTTGTACAAAGCAGAAAATGCGTTGCATGGCGTGCGGAGCGATCTCGTATTATGGCATTTAAGAGCTGGAAATTTTGTAGACAACTCTATATAACGCATACGTTGGTATATTAAAATGTGCTTTCCCATTTTTTTTTGAAAACTTTTTAGACTTTATGCGTGATCATCTATAAATTTAATAATGCAAGAAAATTTATACTCCTTGGTTAGTTAAATAGTTAATCGAGTGTTAATTGAACTGGCGCCCATACTCACCGGAACATTATCAAAAATTTTGGAGTTCAGTTGGCTAGAAAATTTTATGGGTGTGGGGAATAATATTGAAGTCTAACAGATCTCATTTGTGCAATGAAGCGAACTTGGAGGTTTATTCTATTAAAATATAAAGGCAAACTGTACGAATCAATTCCAAACAAGATCTGTGAAGCATTGGTTCAAAAATTGTTTTCAACAATTTGCAAAAACAACCTAAATTCTATCAGGTATATGTAAATTAAGCAAATATAAAAGATTTTTTAATATTTGACGTACAAAGGTTTGTAAGAATCCTTTTTGGGGATTTGCTATTCAAGTGGCGAAAAATTTAAAATGCTTTTTTTTAGTTGATTCTCGCAAAAATTCATACAAATTCATCCGATTTACGTATGAAATGTATTATTCTAAATTGAATATATTATTAAATATTCCGTATTTTTAAAAAGAACTTAAGTCCCTAACACTTCTGTATCGGAAATTATGGGGTTTTGAAAAATATTATGTTGCACCTAGTGGCGCGGAATATAGATTGTACCATAAGAATCAATCAATTTATCGAACCAAAGAAAACAACAATCAATGATGATTGACAAAACAATCACAATCTTGTCGTGGCTTACCATGGGGCTCAGTAGGTGTAAGAACCCTGATAGTGATGTCCGTGTTAGCCTTGGTAGCGTCTCTTATGCCAGTTTGGTCGAAAGGGAACATTGAAATAGTTAAGAATACCTTCTGGATGGAGTCGCCCTTTTGGAGACCAGCCTAACTCTGCTTTCCTATCCTATCATAAGTAACCTATGTAGTCCAATATACTTATATGTGTTATTAGCATATAAAAAAAAAATCTGTAATAATTAATTAAAATCGATTTATTAGCAGATATTTCATACTAATGTGTAAGTAGGACTAGTTACGTTTGAATTTACTAGAAATAGAAACATATTTAAAGGGGGCTCTAAGAATGAAAAAGATACATTACTTTAATATTAAAATAAAATACAATACATGTATATTCTACATATGTAATGTAACATAGTATATGACTTATGCATGTGCCTCCGACTTTACTTTCACTTTACTCTATTTAAGTTTGTTAAGGAGCGGCAAATGGAGTGGGATAGGGTGATGGAGATGTTGAGGGTGGGGGATAGGGTATCATAACTTAGTTGGAGGCATCCAATTGTAGCATTATTTTTTTGTTTTCCTTCCTTTTTTATATCTTTCACGATTATACTATACATAGTAAGTATTTGCTTTGTTGTTGCCATCATTGCCAGTGTTGGTCGTCGTCATTGGGGTATTTTCTTTTTTTTTTTTACATAGATTTTTTTTTCCTTTCTGTATTGGTCAGCTTTTTTTCCCGGTTAAGTAAGAGAGGGTTGCAAAAAACAAAAAAACAAAAAACAGAATAAAAAATATAAAATAAAAAAAGAATGAAAGAATGTAAGAAGGAGGAAGGAGGAAGGAGGAGGAGGGGCGGGAAAAAAAAGTAGAATATACTTAGTTAGGAGATTCTGCTGCCGCTAGCAATAGCTACAGCCAATTGTCCAAACGAGCATTGTGTCGTCTTCCAAGCGTGCACAAATCCTTTTGCGAAAGGATTCATGCGAAACGCACCAAAGATATGCCATGCGTATATTATTAGCGATTGGGTGGGCGAGTGGGCTTGCTTCGTTAGTTTGATCAGGGGTCGGGGGTCTTTGCCACACAGTATTGTGCTGGCTGTGCCACATCTGCAGACACATTTTACCATCTATAACAGAAGCAGCAACGTCAGCGACAGCAGCAGGAGCTGGAGCTGAAACAGGAGCAGTAGGATGTAGCAGTAGCTGTTTCCTTCCTATATAAATTTTTCTTTTAACCCACACCAATGGTTTTTTACTCGTATGACAACCACCCTCAATCCGTTCGTCCATTCATTTGTCCATTCAAAAAGCAAAGTCTTGTTGTCTCGTCCGAATTTCGAGCGAGTTTTTTGTCCAGCTTCACTTTGCCTTCGTCCGTCGGCCGTTTGTTTCGTTCGTTCGTTTTTTAACATTTTCCATTTTCTTTTAATTTTTCGTCCCTTTCTTTTGTGTTTGTCAATGTATGCGTATGTTATATGTATGTATATATGTATGTATGTGTGTGTGTGTGTGTGTGTGTGTGGGCATTCTATTAAAGAAAAACGAAAACGTAACCGAGCCGAACCATACAAATCCAAACCAAACAGAACCGAACCGAACCAAACCAAATCGAGCCGAGTTGAATCAAGCCAAATTGAGCTGGGTAAAAATTCTAAATTGAGTTACGTTTTCTGACAATTTTCATTACGATCTGATGGTGATTTTGTGACGCTTTGCCAAATGTGACGCATCTCTTTTAAGCACACAAACACACAAACACACACACACACACACACACACACACACACACACACAAATGTATATACACACGAGTTATCTCTTCATATAGAAATGTACATATGTGCAAATATATACTTACATTTTATATGTCTATCTATTTATCTATATATCTATCTATCTATCTATCTATCGATCTATTGGCATTATTCGTCTCAATTGAATTCGTTTCATTCATTTCGTTTGAATGAATATTCTCTTTTAACTTTTACTGATTTTTAGCTAACTAAATACATACATAATTTGAATTTTTACGAACTTAATAAAATATCTAAATATAAAAATAAGTAGTATAACTAAGCAATAACTTCAATTGACTGAAACTAACTATATACCATCTTTAAAAGCGAAAGATTTTAATTGCAGCAGACTCACGATTATCAAATGAATTTCATATGAAGACTGTCAATAAGATAAGTATCTTAATATCCTTCATTTACTTCTATGAAAATCAATTTTTTTTTTTTTTTGATACTTATATGGATAGATGGATGTCCTGAGAGTACTCTGGATAACTATGGTGAAATATATTAAAAAGGTAAAGCGCAAAAAGGTTCCTAATCTGGACGAAATAGAAAACTTATGTGTGAAAGCATTTGGTTTATAACTGTCACATTTCTCTCATGTCTTCAAAATTTCTAAATAGGTGCCAATAAAAAATCTCCATAATCCTCCTAAGGGTCAATCCTCTTATCGGCCGATTAGTCTACTATCCTCCTTAAGCAAAAATCTTTGAAAAGGTCATCAAAAACAAATTCTCCATATTTGTAAGAGATGGCGGAATTCTCCCAAATCAGTAGTTCGGATATCACACTGTGCATCCGTTTTAATGTTCCAACTCCACAGCTAGGATCCTGCTGGTCATCAAACCTGTTTTCGACTCGGGCTTATCCACAAGATGACACTGTTAAATTTTTCAACCGAAATAATTAGAATTGTCCAGAGCTTTTTCAGTGATCATTTGTTTACAGTTCACATTGGCTTTGTGCATTCTTCACTCAAAAATCTGCATGAAGGCTGCCCTCCACGGATCGTGTCTGTCCCTTTCATTTTCGCTGATTGAGCAGCGATTATCTGCTCTGGGCTATAAGCATTTGATATTTCTATTAAGTTGTAGGTTGCTTTTGAAACCTTCTTGGCACTATTTGATTAAATAGTTAAACCGGGAAAAATTTAAACTATCTAATTCACTAAGAAATGGAAAAGCATTTTTAAGCCACCCAGCTATGTACATAAAACTACACATTGATGACTCTTGGGAACAAAGTGCAAGATGCCTGGGAGTTTTAGTAGATCTAAAAACGATTTTTAAAGACCATCTCGATTATATCAAAAGTAAAGACTTTTGTATCCCCTTATTAACAGGAACTTTCGCTTGAATATTGAAAACAACATTTATCTCTTCAAATCCATATTTCAAGCTATAATTTTCTATGCAGCCCCAATGTGGACTGATATTGCTCGATGACAGATAAACAAACTACAGATTATACAAAACAAATTGCTTAAAACGATTTATAATTTACCTAGGTACTTGCATACGGATGTCAATGTTGAAATGGCTCGTTTGACTCAATCAGAACATTAATGATAGATGTGTTCACTATACTTATTCATATTCACAAGATGTCCATATTTAACGTTTGATTTCCAATAAACAAAGTTAGTTGTTTCTTTTTTTATAGTGAATTTTGGTGTCATAACTGTCTCGCAAACAGAGGAACAACAATACTTTGTGAACCCTCCCTCTAGTCCAAGCAATACAGCAACAATTTTTAAATCAGACGTATACTTTTCAGTTGTTTTCTTTGCATTTGATTAATGCTAAATTAGTTTTATGTTTTCATATATTTCTTTGAAAATTACTGAGTATGTTATAGTTATTGAATGATAGTGGCTGCCATTATAGAATAAACTATTGTAGTTTTGGAACCATCAATAAAAGGCCTCCATTGGCATTTGTTGTAAGACATTGTTGCAAAAGCAAAAGTGTTTGTAAAAAAAAAGGGAAAATTGTCTATTCTTTAGCTGGGCGCAGATACTTTCGTGTTAGGAGATAACAAGTACCATTCTTACAATCTAGATCCCAATTTATCGCATTTCTGAACAGACAAATTCAGAACACGAATCAAATTATTCAATTCGTGTTGTTGAAATAAATGTGGTTGCAATATGTAGTGTTCAAGAGGTTAATACTCCAATATATGTGAATTTACCTCAATATATTCTTCTTGCCATTGCTTGAAGGAAAATGTTCTTCACGTGTGGTGCCTGTTACCAAAGGAATTGGTTTAGATACTAATGTTTCAGTATCCAACTTTAATTTACTCTTGTTTGTTTTTGAAATATCTCTGCTACTAGTTATTGTAATGAGATACTTGTTTGTTTGCGCCAAATCATTGGCAAGGCAAAAGATATAAAAATAAAACATTAAATCAAGTGTGAATCAAACTTGCACATGAAGAATTCTGTACAATCGTACAAGGTTTGATGAATTTTTTCTCATATATTTCAATTTTATATTTGAATCGGTTTATTAAAAATTATTATTATTTTGGCCCAAAATGAGATTTGTTGTATTGCCAGCACAGTTTTTGTGAGAATTGCTGTGAAAATTGCATGCAGTGCATATTGGAGTACAAGTTTCTTGTATGGGGACCGCTTTAATTTTTTAACTTAATTTTATTTTTATTATTTGTTGTTATAGCTTTAATTATATTAGACACTCTGTGAAAATTTTAACTGTCCACTTAATATGATTCATGAGATAAAGCCTTCGAACAAACGAAAGAACAGCGAAGGTTTAGTAATAGGATCCCGTTAGCATTCTTTGGGTACGGAACTGTAAAAACAGGTTTCTCATTAAACCAGTCATTTAACTTAACGTACCACGAAATGCAAAAATATTTCGTGGTTCATTGCTTATCTTGCACCACTAAATAACAAAAATAAAGTAAATATGCTTCTTTTCCTTAAGAGTTAATAATATATTTCCCACAAACATAATGAAACTAATCACTTCTCACTTTTCTCCATGATTTTTTGATGTTTTTCTAAAATTGATCTATTTTAATGTAGGCAAAAAAGTTATTGTGGTTGAGCAAGAGATTTTTATGGAGATGGTAATGAAAGTATAGTGATGATAGTGTTTAGTAATAGAAAGGCTTATGTTGTTCATAGAAAGTTCAAGCTCTCTTGCCACTGATCTTTCCGTGTAAATTCTTGCTTTTTATACTATGCTTATTAGGAAATAGCGCAGCACAGCACAGCAATGATATACTAAATTAATCGACTTTAACAGATCACAAGCACAATGTAAAAAAACAAATCTAATAAAGACATGTAACATAAAACACGAGAAGTATGGGACTATGCATGTATTATTATTGGTCTGCCAAACAATAAACAAACGTAGCAGGGATGAAAAAGGAAGCAGCGAGAACTATTTGTATACCCTGTAAATGGTTGTAAATCATGTATTTTTCATAAATTTTACATTTCAATTTAGGCAACGTGAGCGCAACGTTCCATTTAAATGTAAAACCAAAATATATATCAGCATTATTTAATGTCACTTTCTCATGGACTCTTATGGATTCTGCAAAGATCCATAATCATTCTTGAACATTCTTCGAACAGTCTTAAAGGACAGACCTTAGAGCAAACGGAAGGCCATGTTCATTCGGGAACAATTAGGCTGGGCATCATACTAAATGCCCATGGGTCTATTGTGGGTGTTACATATGACATACGAATCATTCGTCTGGTTTAATATTCATACAAGTATAACATTAATTCTTATTCAAAAATTTTCTGTGAAGCTTCCAACTTTCAATTTCTAAGATTGAAGTAGCTTAAAAACTAGCAGATGACTATATTCCATAAAAACTGACAAAATATTGATTCTAATAAGACTTTACATACTACAAGTATAGTATATATAATGAGTTCGCTTAAATTCTAGGTTTTTCAATATTTTACAAACTTTACATCACGACAAGGTGAAATTAACCAATTCACATTCATAGATTCAGTGGAAATTTAAGCTTTGTTCAAGCGAAAATATAAATTTGCCATATTGCAATGAGCTAAAAAATTTACACCTTTGTTTATAATATTTTACAAAACACAAATTATCTACTTACATATAACATAGCATATAATTATGAATCTCTAGATTATGAAAAATACCTTGAATGGGATTAGATTGGATGCATAAGCTACTAGCCATATGTTCATTCAGATGCCTTACAGTCTTTTGTTGGTTTGAATTGTTTTTAGACTTTTATTGCCTCATCAGGATCTTTACACCTACTGAGCCCGTTAAATATGGCCACAAGGTGGTAATTTAGCAAAAATGGTTAAAAACAGTAAATGCCTAAGCAATCAAAAATTGTTAACATATTTATTATAAAATATTTGTACTCATCTTTACTTCTTTTGCAAATATGTATTCAATTCAATGATTTTGTTGTACATATGTTCGCTCCAATACAGAAAAACGTGAACACTTTTTTCTTTACATTACTTTATCCTAAAAAGTGAACAAGCCCTGGGTACTCTAAAACATAAACTCTGTACACTTGCTATAATACTAAGTATGTCATTGAAGAATTAAGAATATGGTGCCAAGCACATGGATTGATTATGTCAATTAATGCCCCTTGCATATAAATTTTTATATTCGCAGGTACCAATCCAAGTCATACTAGTTCTGTATAGTATGACTCCCTCCTTGGTGAGGAGTTCAGGCTCACCTCTGTTGATTTTTGGGTTATCACAGCTCCCGGATGTATAACGCAACTGTACGTCGAACGCTAGTTCTACCCGCATGGATGTTAAGCCACAAACAACAACGATACTTCCACTAGGGGGCCTTACACATGTTCAAAACGGATCTGCAATATTCCGTGGGCATCTGATCATCCATGGTACCAGATAAAACCTCTGATCATACTTTGTACTCGAAGATACTACCGATCCAAATCCGCCAGTAGTTCTTCAATTTTTAACACTTATGAACCATCCAAAATTCCAATTGCTTGAGGAATTTTCTGTTGGATCAGAAATTTTAATACAAAAATAATCTGCCTTCCAGGAAAAAAGAGTTTTAAAAGCAACGTACTTAACACTTTAAAAATTCCCAGAAGGGGAACTAAATCTGATATATCATGTCGCTAAGTCGATCATATGCAGTATTAAAAATGAAACGCGATCTCTAAGTGTGTAAAACATTAAGATCGTCAGAGCTATGAAATGGTTCCATTGGTTCATGTAAATTGGAAATAAGAATGACCCGTAAATGTATTTATGCTAAAGGGGAAGGCTAAATGGAAAAGATTTGTAACACAAGTCCTGAATGGCTGGAAGGATTTAAAACTCACTAGTAAAATTAAATAAAATAAATTATTGGGAAGGAAAAGCTACAAAAAAAAAAACCACAGATTTCCTTTAAGAAAGAATACAGCGATGGCCGAACTCTAATGAATGATAAAATATCTATTTCTTTTTATTTTGTTAATACAAGATTATTCAATCAAATTAATTAGTTCACATTATCCTGAGCGCTCTGTACAATGTATAATGCAGGAACATACTTAAGTACTAAGTACTCTGGGCCACATATTTTCATTTCTATGGTATTTTCATGCATTCAAACTTTCACTATTTACTTTGTGAGTGAGAGTCCAGTTGCTCAGTTGTCCAGTTCTGTTATTTCAAAGTCTTTGGAGTTACTATGGTTTTGTGCATGAACATAAAAAATAGAATAAGACCATCATCAACAACAACAACAACAAAATTTATATGTAAAAATCTTCCCTTAAATGTCTTAAAAATTCTAGTTGTTTAGTTGTTGTCAGAGCAGGAAGATGAAAGACAAACATTTTTTTTTTGTTTTCTACTTTTTTTTTAGTGCCTTTCCTACCCGATTTTATACCCTTTCACACATTTAATGGTGATGGTGAACAAGGTAACTTAAGTTTTTGCAGAAATATGTAACCTCCACAACAGGAGAGATGATTATAATTACTTATCAGATCCCAACTTATAGCCTTTCTAAAGTGAGTAAAATTTTGTGAGTTCTGATTTGGCGCCAATAGTGGCATTTTTGAGATATGAACATCTATTTTTTGTTTTGATTATACAGGCCAAAAATTTGGTAACAATAGCAACAATTTTCCAACACTTTTGTATAGTGGCCAGCATTGAAACTGAGTTGGTGCTGAGTTCGTGCAGAATTTAACCAAAACACAGAGTTTTAGTCATTTTCTGTATTGTTGTTGTTTTCAACGTCACAACTCAGAGTTCAGCACACTATGGAAAGGACAAGATTAAAGATGGTACCATAACCATCCAGCATTGAAACTGAGTTAGTGCTGAGTTCGTGCAGAGTTTAACCAAAACACAGAGTTTTAGTCATTTTCTGTGTTGTTGTTGTTTTCAACGTCACAACTCAGAGTTCAGCACACTATGGAAAGGACAAGATTAAAGATGGTACCATAATTCCAAGAAATAAGCTGATGAATCTCACTGACATTATGAGTAGTCATTGTCGTTGACAATGGCAACTGACAATTGAATAATCTCAGACTCCGGAAAAAGTGATGAGAGCTTTAAATATTTTGGAAAATACATTCTAATTAGTAGAGAGTCTTCAGACTTCCTATTAAACTTTTTGAAACTTTTAGTTGATGAAATCTACATAATCTCAAAAACTAAAGAGAGGCATCACAACCCAAGAACCGTTAGGCCTCAGCCGTATGAAAATACAATATTATACAGTAGAATGATCGATTTGTATGTAATGTTATAGGGTATTGCAGTGTCGGACTTTTCAATCATGCCACTTTCACTAGTTCCATCTCGCCATCTCTACTTTGTTATCCTTTTTTGCATTGTTATATTGTATTTTTAAGTAGGAAAATGTGTCTGTGTCCGAGTGACGACGACAGCGAAAACGATGATGATGATGATAATGATGATGATGATGATGATGATGATGATGCTGCTGATGGTGATAATAAGAATAAGAAGGACGAGAGCAATGAGGATGCTTATGAATGCTAGTCGCTTGAAAGCAAATAAGAGCAGAAAAGTATAGAATAGACAATTTTGCCCTGCAAGGTATGCAACCCTTTTTATTTTTAGGAATATTTCAAAGTTATCAAATTACTTCATGTTTAGTTTTTTATTCATTTTCTTTCCATTGGTCTACTTGGATATATAAACATATATATATGGTACTACATAAATATATGTATATATGTATGTATATATTGTACTATATCTTTACTCACTATACAAGGTGTGTGTCAAAAGTTTCCGAACTTTTCAAAAAGAAAAAAAAACTACAAAATAGTTTGGAATGAAACTT